>QANT01007362.1:0-27322 GCA_003254885.1 Purshia tridentata
ACTATGGCACGTGCCATACTATGGCACTCTAGCATTACCCTTCTTGAATACACATGAATTTAATCATTTATCCTATCCAATCCTATCATATGTATCAAACGAGAACTAAGAGTCTTGAACCTTAAGGCCAAACCTATGTAGAACCTATAGCTCATACACCAAACTTGGACCCCAATTAGCCTCAAATCCCGCACAACCCTGAGACTCGTTTATTAGTTTTCAACTTAACTTGATTGCAATTTTCAACCAAACAAAAGAATCACTCACATTAATAGAATTAATTTGTTGGTGTGAACTATGATTTGAAAGTGAACCATTATTCATGAACTCTTGAATGCGCATGATGACATGCACCATTACCATCTTTAATCCAGCTTTGAGCAAATCGATCATTACATGATAGCTTATGCAATGAATTTGATACTGCTTGATTCACTATGTACTAAGATTTTCAACAACAAAATATAATTTAATGATAACAAAATCTCATTTAAATAGCTTGAAGATCAAACAATTTTTATTCTTTTTAGGACTGCTATTTACACATTCATATTTCTTTCACTACACACACACTCCTTTTAACTATTTTGTGAAATGACAAAAATCACCCAAAACAAAATTATCATAAAGGACTTAAGAAAAAATAACAAAACAAACCAAAACTCACAAACTCCATTGCCGGCCTCCTCCACCCGCCACCGCCCTTGTCGTCAACGGCACATCTTCTCCTTCTCCCTCTCTCTCTCTCTCTTTCTTTCTCTTCCCTCTCTCTTGTTTCTTGTTTCTTGTTTCTTTTTTCTTTTTCTCTCTCTCTCTTTTGCAGGTTTCTTCACCGGACAAAAAGGGAAGTCAACAAGCTTGCCGACCTCCCTTTTCTGTCTAGTAAGGAACCTGCAAAAGAGATAGAGAGAGAGAAAAAAAGAGAAAGTGAAAGAGAAAGAGAAAGTGAAAGAGAAAGAGAAAGAGGAAGGAACACATAAAGGGGGGAGGAAGAATGAGCCGGCCACTTTCGACGAGTCCGGGTGGCAGTGTGCACGGGATGGGGTTGGGTTGGGTTTGGTGGCTGTTAGGTTTTTNTTTTTTCTTGGTGATTGAGGTTATTTGGTAATATTAAGAGTATGTAGAGAAATTAAAAAAATTAAAAAATAGTAAAGGGTATACAGAAGTAAAAGATGTATAATAAGAGAAAATAAAGCCCTTTTTTTTTTTTTTTTACTTCCCTACTCAAGATCTCTCGTTATTAAGGGTACAAGGACCACTGACAGTATATGCACCATTTCTTGCAAAGCTCCTTTCTTTTCTTTTAAAAATAGTACTTGATGGGTGCAAAACCCAATGCATAGTAATGTTGGAGAATCATTTTAGGGATGTCATGGTGCTGGGATCTAAGGCTCCAATGCCAATCAGTTGTTAGGTAATGCCTTTTTTAGTGTTTCCTCCATTCAAACTGTCCTACTCATCTCTATCTCTGTCCACTTTCCATTCCCTTGCGACGCACAGAGCAGAGCACCCCAGGCCCCCCTACATGCTCAACCCCACCAACAAATTGATACTTGAATACTTCTATGACCAATAAATTCACATAGCTTTCCCTAGATGGCGACATGACCGACTTAAAAAATAGAGTATTATTACTTTCACTAAATTTTGTTCATTAAATGACTGCGTTTAATAATCTTTAAACAGATAAGAAACTAAAACTAAAATTGTTCATTGCTAACAAATAAGAGACTCTACCGTATTTATCTCTAACAAATAAGAGATTGATATGTCTAGCTACAAATTATTTGGCAAACAAGTTTAATTAAGAGATTTGATGAGTCCTCTAGATTGTTCGATCAGCATTAAATATGAAAAGTAATGAGGTAGTATTATGCAAATTACCACAATCTGAGTCCATAACAATACTCAAGTTCACACCAACAATTTCAAACCTTTTTGAGGATAAAAACTTAAAAAGCCAGCAACCTACCACAAGTACATCTACTTCTTGTAGGGGACTCATATAATTAAACAGGCCTCCTAGAGAATGTCCTTCACTT
Source organism: Purshia tridentata (assembly GCA_003254885.1). NCBI lineage: Eukaryota > Viridiplantae > Streptophyta > Magnoliopsida > Rosales > Rosaceae > Purshia > Purshia tridentata. The sequence goes on from QANT01007362.1 coordinate 2,043, forward strand.
ATTGCATATGTTCCCATTAGGTTTCGTGGAACATATACATATACATGACGTCATCTGGTTGATTGTTATTCTGAAGTCAAGTCCATGACAAGTTTTTCTTTACACACCTCGTGAAAGTCACATGTAGCTGGACCCACATGGCTCCATGTCATTGTTTTTTAAACATGTTAACATCAAAATGATTAAATTAACCTAGCTACATGATTTGCATTCACTATCAACATTTATATGAAGTTGAAAAACTGCTTATTTAGGTACATCCAGCTGACAAATTTCACACATTTTTGTCATGACTTCTATGGCCAAAGATTAAGGCCTCGTTTGGTGTCTAGGATTGAATTGGAAAGGATAAGTAGCAAATTTATGTGTATTTGAAGAAGAAATTTCTAAGTTGAAGAAAGAAGATGGGAATAAAATAGATAAATTATGAAGAAAACTTATCCTTTCCAATCCCCTCAAAATGGTGGGGATTAGCAAGGATAACATTTTCCTTGTAACTAAGCCATATTCTTTCCTTCTTCTTCCTTTAAGTTAGAAAAACACTCCTTCTTTTTCCTTAAATACACATGAATTTACCATTTATCCTTTTCAATCCAATCCTAGACACCAAACGAGGCCTAAAACTTAGCACATTTAACTCATATTAGCTTATTTCTTTTTTCAAGATAAAGAGGAAATTTTTATGGCCCATTCGATCTTCATCTGTGAACTCCATACACATGCAATTGATACTTTCGAAAGTTTATAAATCTAAGACATACATCTGAGTTCACAACATGTCTCAATATTCATCCTTGAACTATAAACGAGTATAATTGACACATATGCAAGAATTTAAATTTAAGACGTATATTTTATGATCATCCTTTTAACTTAAACTCTAGATGCGTGGGACACCTAGAAAAATTCATTCTATTACGAGAATTTTTTATGTGTAATCGATATACCGCTAAGTCATGTAACCAATCTAACCTGAAAAGATATTGGTGGATGATATGTTTTTCTTTGTAAGATATAATATTAATAACATCTACACCCATATTATAAAATATATATTCATTACAGCACGTGACGGTGTATCAGTTATACCGAAAAATCTCTGGCCATTTACCACTCAACGACTCGTGCGGAGTAGTCCATCCTATTATATATATTATCTTTAAAGGTTCAATATTGCTTTAGTTGTTCACGAGGATGACACTGAGAAAAAATCCAAAACCACAATACATGCACTTCTGAAGATAAAGGCTGCAGTGGGGACCCTTCAAAACTCCCTTGACACTAAGCTCAAGCAGCATGCAGCTATGTAGGGGCATCCCGCGGATCGCTCTCCGATCAGAAAATTTGATTCCTGTGGAATACACAATCTGACATACACACACACACACTGCATTCAATGTGCATTCATTCATACAACATATGCAGTCATGTTCGGAAGAAATAATAAGGACATTCAAATTATGGTCAAGTCCATGCTAGCTCTTAACATGGTATTGGTGTACTATCTTTATTACTTGTAGTAGTAACATTTAGCTTCATTAGTAAAAGGGGTTTGATAACAGGTAGAACCTGTTCTTACAACTGAGGGTAAAAAGTTCATCATAGAGATGTGAAATTGATTTTCACTTCCTTGTCACATTTCATCTCCTATAATTGGGAACCCAAAAAGGTAAACCAAAAGAAAATACTAGAACACACCAAGTACATATTAGACGATTACTGAATTCTAAAATTATTGTAAGCTTTTAAGTGACGAGTCACTACAGAATAAAAAGTCCGAATAGAAGCACAAATAAAAGAAGAGAGGAAAAAATAGATCGTGAAATCTCATCCTACATGTGGTGAGGCAGACAAATTTAGACAATAGTACCATGAGCGCACCAGTACAGCCCCACTTTGTCGTCAACATATGATAAATGATAAGTGAAAAACGAGGGTTGAAGCAGGTTTCAAACTCATGACCTCCCAGAAACCAAGTTGAAACCTGATTATATATTAGACAATCATGGGACCACAAAAGTTTTGAGGTGTTAGGAAGTCAGTCAAATATACGTATATAACTTAAATTACCAACAACTATACATAGTCCATATACAAAGTCACTGCTGATTTGTGTTTTGACTATGCCGCCCAAAACCTCCGCTTTAAATTCACTTCTCTACCTCTCACTTTCTTAGGCTCCTCTACACCTCTCCTTTTTCTTTGGCTCACAAAGATCATCAAAGAGAACCCTCTCTCTCTCTCTCTCTCTCTCTCTCTCTCACAGAACATCTCCTTGGTATACTACATGGGCTCACCTCTTTACAGCTTCCTCAAACAGAACAACATTGTCTACCTCAAACTTCTCTTGATCATTTTATTCATGAGTTGTATACCAGATAGAACCGACCTTTGTTCCAATAAACTTTTTGCCACCCCAACCATTCCACCACACTTAGACCCTTCTAATATTGCCTCACCTTTGGAAACACTAAGCCTGGATGGTTACTTTAGCTTTAACAACAATCACCATGCAGCAAAGGACTTTGGCAATAGATTCCAGTTCCTCCCATCAGCAGTCCTACATCCAAAATCTGTTTCTGATATCTCCTCCACAATAAAGCTTATATTTGAATTGGGTCCTGCTTCAGAGCTTACAGTTGCTGCCAGAGGCCATGGTCACTCCCTTCAAGGTCAAGCACAAGTCCATAAAGGTGTCGTCATCAACATGGAATCGCTTAAGGAACCAGAAATGCATGTTCACATTGGAGAGCAGCCTTATGTTGATGCTTCAGGTGGTGAGTTATGGATAAATATTCTGCATGAGACTCTTAAACATGGGTTGGCACCAAAATCTTGGACAGACTACCTTCATCTCACCGTCGGCGGGACTTTATCTTATGCTGGAATCAGCGGTCAGGCGTTCCGGCATGGACCGCAGATCAATAACGTCTACCAGATGGAGGTTGTCACAGGTATGTTCAGCCAAACCACTATTCCCTCCCAAGCATATTTTTCACAGTACAGAGTCGCTCGAAGTTCCAGCACAAACAAAATACACACTTACCAATATTTCAGGAAAAGGCAAGGGTATTTTGGTGATCCAACCTACTTTTTTTGGCATTAAAGTAGTCCTTTATGCATCATAAAATGTTCTGATTTTGAACTGTTTATATGCTTGCTCATATGCAACAGTTCCAAGTGCATAAGTTAAAAGGCCAGAGTAATATAATTTGAAGCTTTGATTTCAGGAAAAGGAGACCTTTTTACCTGTTCAGAGAACCAAAATTCAGACCTTTTTTTTGGTATTCTTGGAGGGCTTGGACAATTTGGCATCATTACAAAGGCCAGAATATCTCTTGAACCAGCACCAAAGATGGTAAAGTACATTTCTTTTCAAAAGCGAGTCATTACAGTCCAAGAGGATATAAACAGTTCATTTGGAAAAAAAATACTGAATTTTATTTATTTTTACAGGTGAAATGGATTAGAGTATTATACTCAGACTTCTCCTTGTTTACCAAGGACCAAGAGTATCTCATATCATCTGAAAATTCATTTGACTACATTGAAGGGTTTGTAATAATTAATAGAACAGGTCTTCTTAATAACTGGAGATCTTCCTTCAATCCTAAAGATCCAATTCAAGCCAGCCAATTCGACTCGGATGGAAGAACCCTATACTGCCTAGAAATGGCCAAATACTTCAACCCAGATGAAACTGATCATGGATCAGGTGAGAGACTTCCCAAGAAATGCACAATATCTTGCTTGTTCTTCCATTAATGAAACAAAAATTATATATTCGTTTGGTAAAAAGTCCTAACTGTAAACCTTATTATATGCAGAGAACTGAAAGCTTGCTGTTAGAAATGCGTTATATCCCTTCCACGCTCTTCATGTCCGAAGTTTCCTATGTAGAATTCCTAGATAGAGTGCAGCTGTCCGAGAGAAAACTCCGAGAAAAAGGATTATGGGAAGTTCCTCACCCATGGATGAACCTTCTCATCCCTAAAAGCAAGATACATGAGTTTGCTGAAGAGGTCTTTGGAAACATTCTCACAGACAATATCAACGGTCCTATCCTTATGTACCCAGTCAACAAAACCAAGTAGCTATTCTACAATTTTATGGCTTCTCCTTTGAAATTCTGAAATTTCATATTCTCAACCTGACTCCTATATATCATTTGTGTTACAGGTGGAACAACAATACATCTTTGGTTACCCCAGATGAAGATGTATTCTACCTAGTGGCGCTCCTATCATCTGCAGTGCCATCTTCCAAAGGAACAGATGGCCTTGATTACATTTTAACACAAAACAAAAGAATTCTAGAATACTGTGCTAGAGCTCACCTTGGTGTCAAACAATATCTGCCCCATTACAGAACTCAAGGAGAGTGGCGAGCTCACTTTGGCCCTCGATGGCACGTTTTTGCACAGAGGAAGTCTTCTTATGACCCTTTGGCAATACTTGCTCCTGGGCAGAGGATCTTCCAAAGGCAATACCCGTCTTATGACACTGATATCTTAAATGAGCCACGCAGAAAGTACCTCACATTTTCAGAACCGATAATGCCCAAAACTGTGGATTCATAATTAAATCTCTATGTTCTTAGATTTCCACTGTAGTAAGTGAAATAGGGACCCTTGTGGGCTGTCCTACATTTTTTTTTCAAACTTACCAGACTCAGATATACAATCAACACATGTTGTAAATAGAACAAGTAACTGCAGCCCAGTAAAGGGTGTTCTTAGCATATTATGAAGAAAGCTGCCTATTGTTAGTTTCTTAGTTAGTTCTACAAACATGTAAAATTTCCAAGAAAATATGAAAATCTCTAATTAAAATACAACCCATATTTTATGGTGACATAGTCTGATAATACCTCAAGTACTACAAGTAAAAAGTAGCAAAATTCAAGTGCAACAAACTTACATACATATATGGTAAGCTGGTAGCAACAACACAGTTATTCTGTTTCTTTAGCTTCTCTCCAGCCTAGACCTGGTCTGGAGATAGCCCCCTGTGGTTCTTCATAGTCTCGAGCATCACGTATTGTAGCTTCAAAGTCAGTAGAATCACTTGCAACAGGAAGAAAACTGCTTAAATCATCTCTAGCACCAAAGCCTCCTGCCCGTATAACATCATCAGGTCTTATTGATCCCTCCATGTTTACTTCTCCGTAGCCACCTATATCTCCAGAAGGTGCATCATGTGCAATGCTTTCTCTGCCTTCCCAATTAACCACGCTAACTTGAACTTTATTGTCTGGAGAACTAGAGAATGGTTTCAAGACATCTTTTCCATGAACCTTAGAAATATTGGAAACAGCTACTTCATTCCTTGTCTTGGTTTCATCCTTATCTGGATTCAAAGCTCAGATAACCTCAATTTGATTAAGGATTACAAGCATGTTCATTAATTTAGTCACATGAAAAAGATATGGAATAGGAAAAACTAATATAAATCACATTCATTGAGGTAATATATTTTGCTGATGACATAGTTTTGATGGACGCTTCTAAAGAGACACTTAAGAAAAATTGAGAACATGGAGAAATGCATTAGACTCAAAGCATTTAAGAGTTAATAGAATTAAAACAGCCTATATGCAGTTCAAATTCAATAAAGACACCAGCTAATAATAGTTTAATAACAATTCAGCAGTAAAGGATCGTTCAAACAAATCATTTCTAATACTTGGGAATGGGATCAGTAATGCAATTAAAGAAAAAATATATGACAAAGTAATAAGTAGAATATGAAATGTATGAACAAAACAGAGACAAGTTTATAGCATCCTATGTGATCAAATAATACAAAAAGATTAAAAGGGAAGTTCTACAGCTGTTATTGGGGCATAGCTATTCTATATGGAGAAGAACTTTGGGCATTAAAGCAAAATCAAATGCAATGCATCCATATACTGAAAATTCAATGGTACCATGGATGTAAGAGTTACTAGAAAATATCAAATAAAAATTAAATGTGTTAGAGAAACGGTGGGAGTTGTACCACTTAGAGGTAAGATAGGGAAACTAGGCTTAGGTGGTATGAGCAAAATCAACTTAGACCACTAAGCACCTATAACCAAAGAAATACTAATTGAATTAGAAGGTAAACAAGAGGCCAACCAAGACTCATATGGAAGAAGTAAAACAAAAATATCCTAAAAAATAGATTTAATAGGAAATGATGCCTGCAGTGAAGACAATATATGGAGACGAGATTTCAATGTGGCTGAACTGATATGACTGAGTCTAGGACAAATCTAAGAATGTTGATGATGACAACGACGGTGATCAAAACTGAAGTGATGTGTTTAACTTCAGCTTTACTGTAAAGTGCAAACATCTAAGAACTGACGTTAATATGTTAGCGGTTTAATAATACAAAACAAATTTATTTTTATTTATCACACAATGCTATAGATTTTATGTAAGTGTAGAGCCAACAATAGATATCATGCTGTCATACCATCGTAGAGGAGAACACTAATGATCGACTAAACATAAATTTTATTATAAGGAAATCTCTCTTCCCGGCTTTCCCTAACTTTTAAACTACTGTCAATCACTATATGAATCTTCATCTAGATCAAAAGTCATTTCCTAAAAGGCTTGCACAATTGCATAATTACATTGAAAGAAAGCTTGGAAAACATAATAACATTGGAAGAAAGCTTGAAATATGTATGACTAGTAAGCAAGTACCATGCAAAACTTCATTTTGCTTGCACTCCATGATGGATCAAACCTTGCAATTCTTTCTTCTTTTTTTAATTCTCTTCACTCTACGACCCTTCAAATTTTCTGCTGAAGAAACCTAATAAAACAAAGGTTAGTGGATAATTCTATGCACAATATATAGTATACAATAACATTAATATCTGGAAAAAATGAGTATTAGCCTTAACATGGAGCAAAAACAAACAAGATTTTCTAATAGTTACAATGTAATAATTTCTTATGGAGGAAGATATAGCCGACATCAGCTACAAGCACATGTGACGTAAAAACACTTGCAAGTGTTTCAAATAATTTTATGTGAAACATGACGAATGGCCCCAAACTGAACCTGGACACTTGTTTGACTCTTTTGGTTTACTTGTCCAATCAGCATCATAACTCACAAACTTCTAATTGACCTCAGTTTATAAATGGGAACTTTGCCAAGAGGACTCATTCAACTTCTTAAGAAACATAATAATTTCTTCCAATGAAATTGATGAGGAGAATGTGCACATTTATTCCAATATGATAAAGTGGATTTCAAGAAGTAATAATAGCTTGGAAACCCTAACAATTCCTTCACCTTTTTCGATTTCCAACATAATAGCAGGATCCACGTGAATCCTGGCTACTCTTTATGCTGTGCATATCCCTAATCTAACACCAGAACATTTTATCAAAAGAGGCTGTTTTAAGCAACAGAAATTTGGCTAGAAGAAAAGCCTCTCCCACGTTGCTAAGCAGCATTCTTTTCTCCCCTTTTCTTTTAATATCTCTTTTGAAGGTATCGCTTTGTCTTAGCAGAGCCTATCTAACGGGTTTATACACCTCTGACCCATTTCGGCTTTGGGCTTTGGGGGGCAAGCCCTAATTGTGACAATTAAACCCAATGAAAGGCAGCACTTCCCATACCCACAAATCGCTAACCCTAATGAAGGTTGAACGCTACCCTGGGTCCCTGCCCTTATTTCTCTTATTTTTCTCTTTTTCCTAATTCTGATACAAACATGTGTAACAAAGCCTTCTAATAATGCTGCACCCTAGTTTAGTTGTCATTCAAGGTAACAAAAATGGTTGAAATTTTGAATGATGTAGCAATTGCATAAAAATCTACACCCATCTCCCCCAAGTGAATAATGAGAAGAAAAGCAACATGGCATATACAACGATAGCACACCAAAGTACCCGACTTTTATCTGAACCTAAGTTGCAAAACCTCCAAACAAGCCCCCTTTACCGAGAATTTAATCAACACAGCAAGGCCATTTAAGTTAACTCTTGCTAATCTAAACAAAGTAATTCAGGTTTCATGGTTTATTTGGTTGCCAGGAAAACAGAAGAGAAACCAACTGAACTTGAACTTTGAGCTTTAGATAAAGCATCAATGCAAAGCAAAAGATAACAAATAAACAAACCCAACGCCCGGTTTACTTGTCGAAAAACAAAAACCCCAATAACTCTAAACCTCATCAGTCATTTCTTCACATACATTTCCCTTATTTTCTGAGCAACCAAATAGAGGGTAGAGTGCATGTGCATGTGTTTATACATGTCTGAGTGCGTCAAGGCCACTTGTTTTTGTGTTTGTTTCTGTCAGCAATCACTTGTAGAAAAAGTAAGAGTTCTGTACCTGTGAAGGAAGAGAGAGAAAGTGGAGCTCTGCTTCTTAGTTCTTTCTTGCTCTGCTTCTTTGCCACCTTCCTGCTCCAAAAGGCTCATAAATCAACTTATCAAGGGCCTGTTTGTTATTTGCTGTAAAGTATGTTTGTCAGTATCAGAACTCGGAGTTCAACGTGTCCTCTGTCTTCTAGGACACGTTCTTTTTTCTGCCCAATTGTAGGACACGTTGTTGACAATCTTGCGAGAAGTGACTTTGCCTTTGTGCAACGCTGGTGGCAAGTCATTGGTGGACATTTCGTTCCGTCTGTGTAACAATTTTTATTTTTGTTTTTATTTTTAGGCTTTAGTACAAAATACAAATTAAAAACAAAAAAACAAAAATCCATCTGTGGCCCACCTCACCCCCACCTTCTTCCATTCTTAGCCACCGATACGGCGCCGTATACGCAAGGAGGTGGGATTCCGGCCGATTAATTTTTTTGTTGTTGTTTTAAATGATTTATATTGTAATAGTTTAATTTAATAAACAATTACATTTAAAATTAATAAAATATTTTAATATTTCTATTTATATATATTTTTTTTCATAAAGATTAATAAATTTTGAAATTATATCTCACTTTATCACTAAGCCCAATTTACATTTGATCAATAGTAATTAAAATGAAATTTTGAAAAAAAAAATGCATTGATTAAAATGTAATTATAAATTTTTTATTAATTTATTTGTAATTAACCCTTCATTAATTAAAAAAATTAATAAAAACAACCATTAATTACTTACTTGGCTTTAGTGATTAATCTTTTACACCCCATTTGGTTCACATAATAAATTTTTTTTGCATTTTGTAGGGGAAAAGGAATCTGAAATTTTCCTTTCTATATTTGCTGGGAAAGTAAACCACAAATTACTTTTTTATTTCCACTCTCATATTTTGTTTTTCTAAGAAAACCTCATTTGCACCACCTCTCTCACACGGCACAATGATAATAAAACCTTCTTTTGCTATGTCACTGACGAGTCATGACATAGTGAACTCATTATTTTCCTAAAAACCCAGACTCGTCTCTCTCTTCTCACAAGAGGACAACACCCATCTTCTTATTTATCTTGAGCAACAGCCAACATATTCGAACAACAAAAACAAAAAGGGGGTGCTGCTCAATTGGATTTGAAGTGTTGCAGCTACCGTAGTCTTCCTCAGTCACACACAACACAAAGTCTTCTCCACTTTTGTAGTTCCACACTGAAAGATGATAGACAATGTGAAAATTGATATTCTTCTATTATTCAGTATGTGAAAATAACAAGAAAAGGAATTAAAAATTTGGCTTATTATCTATTTTATCCTTTGAAATTACACACTTTTCTCACTTTACTCCCTGTAACTTATTTTTCTTCACTTTACCCCTCACAACCCGAGCCCCAGCATTCAGCCCCAATCGCGTCACCACTGTCCCTAGCTCCCAGCGTTTCCCTAGCTGCGACCCACCCTTTCCCTTAGCCAACCCTTGCTCCTACTCGCACCTTCCTCTTTCACCCTTTCTCCCCCGCCACCACTCTTTCTCCTATCCTTTCTATGCCTCAATTTCTTTCTCCTTTCCTCTCTCTGCCTGACTTTCTCTCTCCCCTTCGTCTTTCTGCCTGACTTTCGCCCACTGCATCTCTTCTCTCTATCCTTCACTTTCTTTCTCTTCTATTTTTTTTTTGCCTTTCCTTATTCCCTTTCGCTGGTGGTTTTCGATCTGGTGGTTTGATTTAGTGGGTTGCTTGGGTGAGAGATGGAAAGGGGTGGAAGATTGAGAATTTTTTAGGTAGGGGAGAGAGGTGGGGAGCGGCGCTAACGCTGGTGGGGGAGACGTTGGTCACTGATTTGGTGGCTCGGCGCCTTAGCCAACCCTTGCTCCTACTCGCATCGTCCTCTTTCACCCTTTCTCCCCCGCCACCACTCTTTCTCCCCCGCCACCACTCTTTCTCCTATCCTTTCTATGCCTCAATTTCTTTCTCCTTTCCTATCTCTGCCTGACTTTCTCTCTCCCCTTCGTCTTTCTGCCTGACTTTCGCCCACTGCATCTCTTCTCTCTATCCTTCACTTTCTTTCTCTTCTATTTTTCTTTGCCTTTCCTTATTCCCTTTCGCTGGTGGTTTTCGATCTGGTGGTTTGATTTAGTGGGTTGCTTGGGTGAGAGATGGAAAGGGGTGGAAGATTGAGAATTTTTGAGGTAGGGGAGAGAGGTGGGGAGCGGCGCTAACGCTGGTGGGGGAGACGTTGGTCGCTGATTTGGTGGCTCGGCTCCTTAGCCAACCCTTGCTCCTACTCGCATCTTCCTCTTTCACCCTTTCTCCCCCGCCACCACTCTTTCTCCTATCCTTTCTATGCCTCAATTTCTTTCTCCTTTCTTCTCTCTACCTGACTTTTTCTCTCCCCTTCGTCTTTCTGCCTGACTTTCGCCCACTGTATCTCTTCTCTCTATTCTTCACTTTCTTTCTCTTCTATTTTTCTTTGCCTTTCCTTATTCCCTTTCGCTGGTGGTTTTCGATCTGGTGGTTTGATTTAGTGGGTTGCTTGGGTGAGAGATGGAAAAGGGTGGAAGATTGAGAATTTTTTAGGTAGGGGAGAGAGGTGGGGAGCGGCGCTAACGCTGGTGGGGGAGACGTTGGTCGCTGATTTGGTGGCTCGGCAAAGTGAGGGGCGACGTTGGTCACTGGTTTGGTGGCTGGGTGAAGTGAGGGGCGACGTTGGTCGTTGGGTGGGAGCGGCAGCCACGCTAATTTGGTGGCTGGGCTAGGTGGAGGCTTGGGCTCGGGAGGAAGCATTGGGTTAGGAGCTGGGTGGAGGGGGAAAGGGATTTTATTTTTTTTAAATTTTGTTTCAAATTTTAATTTTTTAAGTTTAATTAAATAAAAAAGTGTGTAAAATACTAATTTTTATTCAAATGAGTAAAAAGACGAAAATGTCTATGCCACGTCACCAATTTTAACAAATTGGCTAACGGAGTTGACAACAAGGGGTTAAGTGAGACGAAAATGTCCATGCCACGTCACCAATTTTAACAGATTGGCTAACGGAGTTGACAACAAGGGGTTAAGTGAAACACTAAAATGAGTTGTGAGGGGTAAAGTGAGGGAAAATAAGTTATAGGGGGTAAAGTGAGACAAGTGTGTAATTTCAAGGGGTAAAATAGATAATAAGCTTAAAATTTTTTAAGAATCACCAAAAAAGTAAGACCATACAAATATATAGGAATTACATAGAAATTAGTATGTGTGACTGAAATACCGTATGACATAATGACATAGTGTTACCATTACAATCATTAATCTCTAAAATCCTAAACCCTAAAAAATACCTTTAAAAACGTACAAGTGTTATAATCTAAATGAATTATTAACATACATCATTATACCACGTGATATTATGATCACATATAATAATTTTATTAAATTACAAGACTTGACTAATAAGTAATAATTCTAAATCTAAGGGGTTTTTGTAAAAAAAAAAAAAAAAGAAGAAGGAAAGAATACAATTTATATGATCTTCTACAATATTCTTTCATGATCAATATCTAATCATATCTTCATATTGTGATAATGTTCACTCTCAAGTAATTGGAGCATATAAAATCGAGAATGCCCAACTTGTTCTTCAAACTCAGAAAATGTTCTTCGCCCAATGATTTTGTAAACATATTAGACAGTTGACTTGAGGAAGAAATTAACAAAATCTTTACGTAAGAAACCATGCAAAATTTCATGACGAACAAAATGACAATCAATTTCAATGTGTTTAGTACTTTATGGAAAACCGGATTAATTAGAAACAACAATATTAATGTGTAATGCAGCTTTGGCTAGCTATTACAAAATAAGGTCTTTCTGAAAATAACTAAGCCACTTTAATTCACAAGTTGGAAGAGCCATAGAACAATATTCTGTTTGATCAGCTAAGGTATATGATTAATTGAAATTAAGTCCAATAAGGTTTTAAGTTTTTCAAAGTACGTTCTTTTTATTTCTAGAGAGTTGTAAAAATACATTAAAAAAACACCCAAAACCTCACTCACAGAGCCTACCACATTGAGGGAGAGAGTTTTAATTGGGTGCTATAGCATGTAGTTTCCATCATCATTCTCATCTACGTTGCTCGATTTACATCCCTGTGGAGTACTATTCTTACTTGGGTTTAATTTATCTCATTTTTTACAATCCATGCTTCCTCTTTCTGGGTTTTACTCATCAATAACTTAATTGGTTTTCGTTCGAGTAAGTTTTATTGTAAAAGACAATTTTTTAATATATAAATATTCAATATTTTTTTTATACTGAGATACACTGAATGTTTATAATTTTGTTATTTACACGGAAAATTTGAATACATGATCAACCCAAATGAGTTATGTTCGCTCTTTTCTTTTTTAATTGCAGGTCGCTGATATAATCATTGTACGTACTAACCCACATATTGGTACAATTAAAATGTACTAATCCATGTATTAGTACAATTAAAATGTATCAATTAATTTATTAATATTTTAAAATGTATTAACCTCATTATTGGTATAATTGAAATGTACTAATTCAAGTATTGGTACAATTAAGCTGTACCAACCCCGTTATTGGTACAAATGAAATGTATCAATTCATGTACTCAAGACTTTAAAAGTTTAGATTTCAAATTTGGAGATTAGTTGTAAGATGAACATTTTGGAGCTTTTACTTTATGTTTTAAATCTAAATTAGGATATAAATTTCAGAATTAAGATTTAGAGTTTAAATTTCATAATTTGTGGGATTTTAAATTTAAATCTATATTTAGGATTTAAATTAAACCATATTTGAGATTTAAAATATTTCAGATAATAATATAGAAAATTCTAGTATAAAAAATCGCACCTCACAAATTCTACATGACAAAAAAAAACTTGATTACGAACTTTAATCTCCACCAACTTTGATATTTTAAAATATTTTAAATAATAATATAAAATATTCTGACATAAAAACTTCTGGGCGACAAATTCTAAATAAAAATGATTTGATTACGAATTTTAAATCTCCACCGATTTTAATATAAATATTAATTGTTATCTTGAACTAACTAAACTCTCCCCAAAACCAATTCACTTTTGGACCTGAAAACAAAGAAGTAACCACCTGGCAAAAAAAAGAAGTAACCACGTCACCAAATTTAAATTCCTTCCGGAGGCCATCGTTTTTTCCCTTGCTGTGTGAAAGTCCACGACACGACTAACGAAGAGAGCATTGAGAGCCAAACCCAACAAATAAAACCCTCCGCTCTGCAACTTTCATTTTTATTTTCGCTTTCATTTGATCAGATACTCTCTAACTTCAATTAACCCTAAAAAATACCTCCAAAAGTATTCACTTCTTTACACACACGAAACGAATACCTCCCAATTTCCAAAACCCTAAACTTCAATTTCACGCTTCGCCGGAAATGTCGCCGGCGGCTGTGGATGTCCAGTCGCCGATCACCTCTCCGCTGCCCAAACCCTCCTCCACTCCTCAAAATCCTGATGCACCTGCACCCGAGATGCCTTCCTCTTCCACCTTCAATTTCGGTGCTTTTGCTTCCAACGGAAATGAGAGTCAGTGTCAGTGCGGTCCGAACTTGCCCTCGCGATCAGGTCGGTCGCGGCCGAGGCTGGTGAAGTTGAGGAAGCAGCATGCGAGGTCGAGAACCGGGTCTGCTGAGAGTGGGCCGGGGGCCAACCCGTTTTGCTCGGTAAGTGATGGTAGTAGTGCTTCTAATGGGTTTAGTTTTTCGAATGGTGATTGTGGGGGTATGGGTTTTGTGTTTGGTGCTAGAAGGAGTGGTCTTGATGTGAATTTGGACAATGGAGTGGGAGAGAGTGGTGAAATGGAGATAAATTTAAGTTGTGATGAGAGAGGGGATGTGAATACTGAGAATGGAAGGGAGTTTGATAAGCTTGAGAATTTGGATAATTGGGAGGGTGAGTGTGGGGAAAAAGTGAGAAATTTGAGCTGTGATGAGAGTGGGAAGGTGAATACTGGAAATGGAAGAGAGTTTGATAAGCTCGAGAGTGCCAGTTTTATGTTTGGTGCTAAGAAGGATGATCCGGGGTCGAGCTTGTTGGGGGAGAAGAGTGAATTTTGTGAAAATGTGAGAGGAATGGTTTCCGAAGAGAAGGGGAGTAGGACAGCAGAGACTGAAACAGAGTGTAGAATGGTTGATAACATGGGTTTTGCGTTTGGTGATAATAGGAGTGGTCTGTGTTCAGACGCAAATCCAGAAATGAGAGAATGTGGTGAATTTATGGAGAGACTGAGCACTCATGAGAGTGGGAAAATGAAATTAGAGAGTGAAGTAGAGTGTAATGCAGGCTTTGTGCTTGGTGAGAGTGATTCAGCTCCAAATTTGAGTACCAGACATGGAGAGTCTGCAGACCGTGTTGAGAAACTTGGTGGTAAGGAGGGTTTTGTGTTTGGTGCTGATCTGGGTGATTTTGGGTCTACTCCAAATTCAGGAAACAGAGAATATAGTGAAAATGAGGGGAAGTCAGGCTGTGATGGTATTGAGAGTATGAAACTGGGTGATGAAGCTGATGAAAGGAATAATAATGATATGGGTTTTGTGTTTGGTTCAAGTTGGTTTGATTCCAATTCAAATTTGAATTCGGCAAGGAGAAGCTCTAATGGAAATCTTGAAACATTGGTTCCTGATGTTGGCATGAAGATGAAAGTAGAGAGCGAAACAGAGTCTGAGAAAGTGAAGGCTAATTCATTTGGATTTCATACAGAGGAAAGTTGGAGCTCAGATAAGGATCATGATAAGGGCATTTTTTTATTTGGAAGCAACAGTAAGAAAGGTTCCAGTTTGACTGAATGCAAGGTAGCCAAGTGTCAAGATGAGATGAAATTGAGTAATGAAAATGTAGAAGATTGCAACACCAATTCAAGCAGTCAGAATGATAATCTGAGTTCTGAATTTAGTGGTAAGTGTAAACTTGTATTTGAAAGTAGTAATAGTAATGCTAATGTTTCTAACAGAAGCTTTGAATTCAAGCTCTCTGCAAAAACTACAGACTCAAATAAGAACTCATTCACTGGTGCTGGGACTGCGTCTGTGTTTAAAATCCATGGAAATGTTTCTAGCTTCTCTAGTGGAAGTTCAGAAACTAATTCTTGTGATCAATGGCAAGAAGGTCCTTCTGCATCTGAGAGAACTAATGGAGATAATCATGAACGTAGTGATCGGAACCATATCATATTTGGAGGTGTTAGTAACAAGATTGATGCCTCTATAGGAACGTCTAGTTCCAAACAATTTACATTTCAGGCAGGAGTTGGTGAAAGTGTTGATGCAGGAAAATTTTCTCAGTGTCAGATTAATAATATTACACAACCAAATGCAGCTGCTGTGCCATGTTCATTCTCATCAACTGGTCTTGGCTTCCAACCAAATGGTCCTGTTTCTGAAGCAGCTTCTGTGGGTGGAGTAAAAAAGAATGGTGGTGGCACTTCAGATGGATTTGGAGTGTGCTTTGAGGACTTTCAAACACCATTATTGGATCCTTCCTGTCTTAGAGAAAGTCTATTTCCTGAATTCAGTGTGAATAGCTCAATTAAGGACAAAAGATCAAGGAAAACAAGGGGGAAGTCAAAGAAACCTTCCATGAGTAAGCAATGGCCAGAGAAAGATCATTTGCCCGAGGAAAGTAGTTCCCAAGAAAATCCAGACCCCTCTGGATGTTACTCGCCCATGGATTTCTCTCCCTATGAGAAAACTACAGTTGCTGATCCACATTCCAGGGAAACTTCTGTGACATCCAACAATTCCTTCCATGTAAATAATAGTGCACCCTGTGCTTCCAATGCAACAGTTCATGTTGATTCTAGAGGTGAAGATTTGGCTGCTGCAGGAGGGTTAGATGATAAAGGTGATCAGATATGTCGAGAGCCCTCCGAGGAGAATTTTAGGCATCATCGTGAAAGAATTTTTGTGCATGATTTTTTCTTTAAAGGGTCTGGTTCTGGAAGTGAAACTCCCTGGTTTAGTTCCAAAAGTGAGCATGTCAGTGATATCAGTGCTGCTGCTGGGGATTCAGAAGAAGCTAGAGCTGGTTTTGGCTTCAGTATAGAGAGGCAAGAAAGTGATTCTAGAACACCGTGTTTTGCTTCTGGTTTTGAAAATATGAAGGGGAAAAACTTTACATTTTTGGCATCATCTTCTGCGCAAAGTAGTTCCATAATTAGAAAACGTCGACAACGTAGAAACAAAAATAGGATGAAAGTTGCTCATGATACATTTGCTATAACTCCAAGTCCAAATGTTGAATTTGGATCTTCTGACCAATTCACACCCCAAAGTAGCACACCTTTTCTTTTTGATGTAGTTGGCAAATCTGAGGCACGTGAACAATTGAAGCAAGGGCATATATCTTCTAGTGCTGCTACACATGAAACCTGTGAGAAATGGCGAATCAGGTGCTCCTTGCATTATATTTCATGACCAGTTCTCATTATTCAAGAAATTTATATATTATGTGGTTTCTTGGATCATTGGTTGTTAGCTACAGTTTATATTAGTTATATGTCATCTTGGAAATGAGCCTTATGTTTTTTACATGTGTAAGGATTATGTTTGTCTCAGGGGAAACGAAGCTTATAAAACTGGAGATCTTTTGAAAGCTGAAGATTTTTACACACAGGGAATTATTTCTATACCCTCGAATGAAAGATCAGGATGCTGCCTTAAGCCTCTTTTGCTATGCTATAGCAACCGTGCCACAGCAAGGATGCATCTTGGGAGGATAAGGGAAGCTTTAGGGGATTGTGTGATGGCTACTGCACTAGATCCCGACTTCCTCAAAGTTCAAATGAGGGCTGCAAAGTTAGTCCTTCATTTGTATGCTTATGAATTATGCTTTTATAGCGGCTTTAGCCTTCTGCAACATCATTGCATCTTTTATCTATTTTATTTAATTTTGGTTACTAATAAATTTTGGGGTTCTCCTTGGGCGGGCTTAACCTGAACCTGGAATGATTGGGTTATAGTTACCACTATTTTTTTTTTCTTGAGCCATATGGAAATGATTTGTGATTCGTTTACACTCAGTTAAGACATATTATCTCGAGCTTATAGTTGACAATGATTCTTGAAAATTTTCTCATATCCCAACTATACTGTTGAAATTTTGAAGGAATTGCATGTTTGTTAAGCTATGTTAATCAAGCTTAAACTTCATCAGGGTTGGAAGAAATTGTTGAGTGCCAAATTGAGAAATTCATCCTCATATTCTTCATTCTAAGGAGGGTTGCTGATTGTCTTTTGCATCTGGAGTATCTGGTCTTTTTTATTCATGAGAGTGTATATGGAACTCTAAATCATATCAATGCTGTATATGATGTTTTATTTTCAATGTGTTGTTGCTCTTATGATGCATGCTATTAATACATTGTATGTAATCTAAATATCTTTCCTATTTTGAGTCTCAGTTGCCATCTTCTGCTTGGGGAAGTTGAAAATGCAATGCAGTACTTTAATAAGTGCATGGAATCAGGAACTGGTGTGTGTTTGGATCGGAGAATTGTAATAGATTCTGCTGATGGCATACAAAAGGCTCAGGTACTGCATTTGTTTCTTCTCATATTTGTGATAGGGATGTAAGTAAGAATTTTATTTTAATGCTGTTTATAATAGTTTTATATCAATTAGTTATTGTATTTTGAGTTTGGTGATTGTGCTCAAATAGCCAAGGGAAAACAGAGAAGATGTGGTGGAGAAAGATTTCTTTTTCTCAAAATGTCTGAACTTTCATTCTAACCATGTAATATAAGCTAGTAGATCTTTTTTTAGTTTTTGTTGGCCCGGACAGTATTTGTTTTGATTTGGGGGGTGGGGGGAGAATGGGTGTATTGAGCAACAAAGCTTGTGCAAATAGCACCCTTTTCTAATCCACTTAGCACCCTTTTCTAATCCACTTATTAATCATTTTCAACTTTCACAGTACTCTTAAAAAAATTTACCAAACAGAATACAGGTACTCCTGTTATCTAGAGCTAGTTTTACCTAATATTAGCAAACTTTTTATAGTATCACAATTGCTTCTCCAAAGAAACTTTTGGGAAGCCGCAGCATTGTCTATAGGATCCAAAGGATAAAAGTTGGTGGACTTGACATGACTTATGTGGTCTTTATTTTATACGTAATCAATGTTTCAAGTATCCACATGCATAGCGTATCTTATAGGATCCATTTATTGATAATACATAAAGTTTATTAAAATATCGCGACAGCTATTTATGTGGTTGCCTTATTTGCAGAAAGTGGCAGAGTATTCAAATCGTTCTGCCAAGCTTCTGGAACAGAGAACTACTGATGCAGCTCTCAGTGCTTTAGAAATGATTGCTGAGGCCTTATCAGTTAGTTTATACTCCGAAAAATTACTTGAAATGAAAGCGGAGGCTCTGTGTTTGGTCTGTGCGATATTCTCTACTCATGTATTTTCTTTGGTTTTTTTACTGAATCAATTAGTGTGGTGGTTGTTGGTGCTTCTTCAAATTTAAGTGTTTTTTTTTTCTTATACTGCAAGTTTTGGTCTGAATATTGTTTGTATTTGTATGCATGTTGCAGTTGAGAAAGTATGAAGAGGCAATTCAGCTGTGTGAGCATAGTTTGCATTTAGCTGAAAGGAATTTTGCTTCAGGGAACAGTGTAGCAAATATGGATGGTTCTGGATGTGAAAATTACCCAGTTGTTAGGTTGTGGAGGTGGTTCTTCATATCCAAGTCTCACTTTCATTTGGGAAGGCTTGAGGCAGCTCTTGCTTTACTTGAGAAGCTAGAGCAAGTGCGATCTATTAAAGACATGTAATACACAATTTTTCATTGCATACGTAACTTCTGTATTATCAAGTTCAGTCAGGACATTTCTTTCTCTAATGACATGGAAGTTACTGAGTCTAATCTTAAATATGTAGGTATGCATGTAAGAATATGGAATCATCGGTTTCATTAGCTGTCACTATACGCGAATTATTAAGCCACAAGGTAATCCCTCTGTTGCTTTAATATATTATGGTTATTATCTCACTTGGATGGAGGATTAGTAGAAAACTTTATAAATACGTCTTTTATATTGTCATGCTTACTATATCATGTATCACATGTGTTGCATCAGTTATTATTATTGTAATTATTTTTAAAATGAATTGTTTTTTTTTTACCTGGGGGAGGGGACACTCAAATTTGGGACTTCAAACAATGTGGAGTTTTAAATTAAGTGATTATCTTGCAAGTGCAAAGAGAAGATTGCTAGCACATACTTCCACATCAAACCTTCATTAAGATAATTCTTTTCGTTGTACAATAATTCAGTGATGGTTTTCAAATGATAGTTTGTATCGGTCCAAGGTGATTAACAATGACAAGAGTTCCTTGTCCTGGAGGATGAAGATTATAATCTTGGGTCACTTCCCTCAAGGGATGCGGTAGAAACAAGAGGTTTCTTACATTTTTTAGAATTTAATGGAAAGGGCGGTAATGTTTGGGACAAGAAAATTGAGTTCTAACTTGGAAGATATGTTTTTTCCTCTTTCTTCTTGTTGCTGATTTATTTGGATACGGTTCATGATAATAATGTTCTTGTTCTTCTGTCTAAGAGCTTTTATTTCTGTATCCAAATGTTTCGAATTTTTGTTAGCTATCACTATGATTATTCTGCCAATAATTTGAGCATTTGAGCTTATCTTTTAAGTTCTAATTCTCTTAAAAACAGAATGCAGGCAATGAAGCATTTAAATCTGGAAGATATACAGAGGCCGTGGAACATTATACTGTTGCTTTATCTAGCAATATTGGATCTCGTCCATTTGCTGCAATATGTTTGTCCAACCGTGGTGCAGCACACCAAGCTTTGGGTCAGATTACTGATGCCATTGCAGACTGCAGTCTTGCCATAGCTCTTGATGGAAATTATGTGAAGGTATGCCATTAAAGTGCATTTCCAGCAGGATACCACATAAGCATGTGAGGTACCCTAAAAAGGAACTTTTTCTTTTTCGTTTTCTTTAATGATGTGAAGAGACCCTGTTTCGGGGATTTTATAAGTACTTAATGGCAGTCTTTGTAAGAAAGACCCATTTTTCTTTCCTGATTACTGAGTTGTAGATATCAAGATATCAATCCATTAAAATTTGCCGCCATCATTTAAATATGATAATTTCATTGGAAATCTTTCAAAATCTTGACCTTTTTCATTTTACTCATCCTTTTCTGTTAAACAATTATAATTTGTTTCTTACTTTTTAATCAGCAATTATTTGACCTTAAGATGATATTTGATATTCCATTTAATAATGCTAAAGGTAGTTTTTCAATGTGTGTAACTCAAGTCCTGCACTTCGTACAGAGTGATCTAAATAAGTTTGTGGTACAATGCTATAATAAATCTCATTGTGTTTGGTTCAAAATGAAGAGACAAGTGTATTGATTTTTGTTTTGTTTTGGGGGAACAAGTGTATTACTATGTTGTCTCTTACTTTGGCAAGAAATCAAGTTAATTTGTTAAATGTTACCTTTCTCTATTTAAGGTCATCCGTGCTCCCCATTAATTAAGGTTTATGAGAATCATTGTGAGTATAAATAGTTTTGGTTTGTCATCAAATCAATTGATTTTTTTAGTAATGAATTATTTTGAACTCAAATTGGTTCAGTAATTATTCTTGTTTCTGACTCTGTTTCTGATTGCTTCTGTCTTTAACAGGCAGTTTCTAGAAGAGCCACCTTACATGAGATGATACGGGACTATGGACAGGCAGCCAATGATCTCCAAAGACTTGTATCTATCCTTGAAAACCAATCTGATGACAAGGCCAAAGAGTCTAGTTTACAAGGTAGATCGAATGGCAGTATAAAAGAATTACGCCATGCTCATCGATGTATGCCTTTGATGGAAGAAGAAGCTAAGAAAGGAATCCCCTTGAACTTTTACCTCATTTTGTAAGTTCTTATTTTATGAACGTCTTTATAACTTGTAATCTGGTATTGCCTTGCTCATATGTGATGTTAGAAGCCTAGAGTTTTCTTATTGCTTAAGTAGTGTTAGTCTTTGATGAATTATGCATGGTGTTATGGTAATTTAGGGTTTTAATAAACCAATGAAGTTAGTGTTTCATATATATGTACAAATAAGTGTACATATATTAGTCCCGCTCAAGTAAGGATGTTCTTACCTTTAAGAAAAGTAAGAACATTCTCTCTGGGTACCACCCAGTGCAATTTCATAATCGGAATCGTTCATATTTTAGATCCCTCCTCAAGGGTCATCCCTGTAAAAAAAATCAGTCAATTCTGTAGTTGTTTGGTCATCTAAACTGTGCAGACAAATACTGTTCGTCAGATAAAATTGAAATGATGTTAGTTGTAATAAATTGGCTAAAAAGTTTTCGATTTGACTGATTTTTTGCAAGGGTGATGTTTGAATGTTGTTTTAAAATATGAACGATTCCGATCATTGAATTGGAGATCCAAAGATGATGTTCTTACTATTCTTTTAAGTATGGAAATTTTTACTTGAAAATTTCCTTTTGTATTATATACAGTCTATCTCTTATAAGGATGCCCTTATTTTAAGAAAAGGACCACAATGTTTGGCCCCACCTTACAATGTATTTCACGATCGAAACCATTCATTTTTTAGATCCTCTTTAAGACCGTCCGTGAAAAAAAAATCAGAAAAATAAAAAATCATTTAGTCATTTGATTATCATAATGAGCATATATATGTTTATTGGAAACACTATGTTTCCTAGTTATTTAACAACAATTAGATGATTAAAAGATTTCCGATTGTCTAATGTTCTGCAAAGACAATCCTTGAAGAGGGACTTGAATAACAAACAGTTTGGATCATGAGACCATATTTCAAAATGGGTCCTGCAGTGTGGTTTTTACATTTCTTAAAATGAGGGCATCCTCATTAGAGAAATCCTATATATAAATAAGCATATATATATAAGCGGCAATTTGTAAGTGTTTAAAAAAAAAAGGATGTTGAGGGCTCCATGCCTAGGTTTTTGGGAAGTTTATGTTGCCTGATAGCTTGACGATTTAATTGGTATGGCAGCTTAGTTGAGTTCAGAATATTGAGCCTATTTTGCTGTGACATGTGCCAATAACTGATTATTGTAAATCTCAATGCCAGGGGAATTAATTCAACTGACACAAGCTCTGACATTAAGAAGGCATACCGTAAGGCAGCTCTCAAGCATCATCCTGACAAGGTTTTAACTTTTATACCTCCCATTGAGAAGTTTATCTATTTCATCTTTACCTCTGACAGGCCTTTGTTTTTTTTTTTCTATTTCGTATTTAGGCTGGCCAGTTCTTGGCAAGAAGTGAGAGTGGAGACGAAGGTCAACTCTGGAAGGAAATCTCTTTGGAGGTTCATAAGGATGCTGACAGGCTTTTTAAAATGATTGGAGAGGCATATGCAGTGCTTTCCGACCCTGCTAAGGTTTTTTTCCCCTTGATGATTGCTACTTGACAGTATCTGTTTTTTGCCTTTTTAAGAGATATTTGGCCTTCCATATTTTTAAAAACTGCCCCAATCCTTTTTTTTTAATAATGTTCATTTTGGCAACTTCATAGCCTATATTGATGCAGCAACTGCAACTGCAGTTCTAAAATTTTGATTTTACACTTGAAAGCTTTTGTACTTTGCATCCATTTTTTCTTTTTTCCTTTCAGATTGTTCATGTTTTGTTGTAAAGATGTTTAACTCATAAGTTGTACCTAAATTTAGTACTTCTAAATACCCATTCATTTGTGGCGACATGCCATGCATTTTGTGAAGTTTGAAACCTTTTAGATGATAGGATGGTTGGTAACTTATCCTGTTGAAAGCACTAACTTTGTTAGAAGTTCCTTGGAGATAATTCAATCAGGACCTAAACCAAACATTTTTACTAAATCTAGATTACAATTTTTTCTGCAGCGCTCACAATATGATCTTGAGGAGGACATGAGAAAAGAAGCAAATGAAAGCAAGGAAAGCAGCATCTTTAGAAAACCTTCAGATTTTCAGAGTCCTGGACGCAGCAGCTATAGAAGACCTGATTTTCATAGCTCTCCATTTGAGAGAAGCTCTTATGGTCGGAACAGCAGGGAGAGTTGGAAGACATATGGAAATTCGTATTCTCGATGGTAAAAAGCAACTTGAAGACTTGAGTTTTATTCACAAGTTAGGGCAGGTTTTTAAATGGCCCTAGGCTTCATAGAGGATCAATGGAAATGTGCTGGCTGCTAGTGCTCAGGTAATTACTTTCATAAGAACGGATATATCCAGTCAAAAGTAGCCAAGTTCTTTGATCTGAAAATGAGCTTCATATGGACATTGAGATGTTGAGCTTGGTATCCATATAAGTTACAGGAAAACAAATAAAGAGAAATTTTTGGCCATCATACAGCAGCAATGTTTAGGTGTGTAATTTACTACCTTCAAAATACAACACCTTCCATGCACCTCTGATATTCAGCGAGTGCTAGTGATGATGGAAGAAGAGCTGGAATTCTTTGGTGGAAACAAATAACAGTGAGGATTAAAATTGTAAAATGTATTATTGTCTGTATTTATGTTATAAATGCTTATTGAAAGGTGCCTAATAAAAAATTTCCGTTGCTAGCTTTTGTTTTCTGCTTGTCATGTCTAGAAAATTGAATTGATTCTGTTTGTTTCACATAACGGGAACACAGGACGATATGCTAGCTGCCTTTTCTAATTCCCTTTTTCCTTCTCTTTATGCTATGTGTTCTTCACCATTTATTAGATGTAAGAATTTATTGCTTTGAGAAATAAAACAATTTAAATTTTTCTTTTTTAAAATTAATTTTTTAAAAATCATTTTAAAAATTTTCACAAATTTTACTCTTGACATTGTCCCCAGAACGCTGGTGGTCCCAAATGATATTTGTATATACCTATATTCATCTAAATATATATGCCCAGATATATCCATCATACCGATAAAATAGCAAAAGTAAGTTCTACGAACTCAACTATCCATCTGATTTTTATAATACCAATTGGTTTCAGCTAAATTACAACATCAAAATAATCAAATGGCCTCCAGGAAAAGTCAGCTAATCGCCGTTCCATTAATGATTGGTGAAAAATGCTTTTGAAATCAATCTTAACAGCAGTCCACAGAAAAGGGTATCATAAGCCTTTAGTGACATCTAAAACTGTGACAAATTCAAAAAACCTTAAAAGACATCGTTATTTTTCTGATTGAAAGGGGCTGCCTCTTGCCACCGGCCCCAGAAAGTCGGCGCCTCCATAAAGATTTTTTAAAATTTGTCAATTTTATTTTAGAAGAAAAGAAAAATTTGGAAAAGTAAAAACTATATTACAATAACAAAAGTGGAATGGGGGAATGAGAATGCCCATATGTTGTAAGAGGATGAGCATTCCTATCAAAATAATTGGAAGTAAGAAATTCAAGTTCCAAACATCCAGATGAGTTTTGGGTATGTGAGAATGTGAAGTGTGGTGTGTTGTCCCACATTGAATCCGAATTTGTATCTTGCATTCTATTACTCAATTATTACTTTCTGCTTTATTATTAATTATCAAATGAATTGTTCATAGTTTCTGAATTTAAGATCTCTGTATTGATTCTATGATGAGTGTTTGGCATATTAAAAGAAAAGAGAAAAAGTGAGATGTTATAAATTAACAAGCTATAGGAAAGGAAACTCTAAACTCACAAGTCACAAGAGCATTATACAAATAATATTTGGAGTAGAAGTGCCTGCAGCTACTGAAATTTATTTTTTACTACAAACACACAAACATATTTAATACAACAACCGTTGAAGCATAAATCAAATCGATCACTAAATCATCCACATATATATATATATATATATATCTCCTTGAAGTTATTATCATTCTCT
>QANT01007364.1:0-12117 GCA_003254885.1 Purshia tridentata
TATAATAATTTTATAACTATATGATTTTAATTTAATTAATTTTCTACCAAAATAATCTCTACAATAAAAATTTAATAAATGAACAGTTTCATTCATAAGATTACAATGCATACAAGGCCGACCCTAAGGGAGGATACGGAGGGCGATGGCCTGGGGCTCAAACAAATAGGCTCATTTCACATTTTTACCTCAGATTATATCAGAATAAATAAATAAAATAACTAGCATTTTTATATTTAGTTGGAAGAGAGAACAATTCACTTTCTAATAAATTTTCAAAATAATATCTTTGAATAAGAATCCATTTCTTAATTATAAAATTAGATTAGAATGGATGATTAAGATGTGCACACCGAGTATTATGCATCTCAAATTCCCATGCAGTATGCATAACTGTCCAAGAAAAAAACTAAAGAAGCTAGATTCTGATTTCTGACCAAAAAGAAAAAGAAAAAAATAAAGAAGCTAAATACCTTATAGAATGTTACATATTCATGAATTTGTGGATCACCTTTTATTTCCACTTTTTATCCATTTCTATTTCCGTGAGTACTTTTGGCTTTTCATGCACAACACTTTAGCTCCTTGTTCATTTATAAATCTTATTGAATCAATAATACAAATCCAAAAAAGAACATAAAAGTAAAAAGTGTATCAAAGGTACTGGAAAAAAAGAAAAACAAAGTGTATCGAAGACTGCAATTTTTGTCACCCGATCTTTCTAAAGTCCTCATTTTTTGTGAAATGGATGTTGTTATACTTTTGATAAAGCCAAATATAGATTCTACATCTCACCAAATTAAGTAACTACAAGTCCTTTTTATCTTTTTTAATATCGTCAAAGTTACTGCAAATCTTTACTGTTATACGTGGTGAGGCTTCTTTTGCATGAGAAGCTTTACGTATAAAGTTAAATTCACCAATAATCAAATATCTTTCTTTTTTGTTTTTCTTGAAAAAATGAGACTTTATTTATAGCCGTGAGCATATATTAGATATATAGAAGTACAACAGTTGTCAATGAGCTAGCTAGCTAGGGCTGTACTCAACCTAGCCATGAGTATTAATATTCGAATGTAAATATAATGTTTTAGTTTAATTGCTATTTAATTTTAAATTAAACGTTCCAATATTAATAAAATATATATATATCCCGTCAAATTCTGAACAGTAAACAAACATATAAATGACAAGAAGTTAAATTACAATTGTTTGAGAAGAAAAAAGAGAGACGTTGAGAACTGTAAACAAGATTAATTAAAGTAATCTCCCCCTAATAGTTATAAACCAGTATGTCTCTTCTGATTCAAACACTGAAACTACAAGTTTTTATACAATTTAGTTTCAAAAGAGCACTCCCCACGAGGACAGGAAGGTCGAATATGTTTGGTTGAGCGGCTATGCTTTCGTCACATCTCATCTCATTGTGCTTTTTGAGCAACTAAAAATAAGCACCAAGATTTCAAAAGCATTAATATAATCGCTCCTTGTTTTAATCAATTCATGAATATCTTATTAATTAATGCAAATATTGTGGGATTAGTTTAATTACTTTCTAGAGCTTTGTGGGTTTGAACTTTGAAAGAGTATTTAATTAGTCAAAAGTTGCATGCATTAATCACCGTACAGATTTCCACTTAGACTTTTCTGAGTTTCAAAAACCATTACATGTTATCTTTGGCCTCTCGATCACAAGTCTCATGTGCGAAGCACTATTTCAAAGGAAATTAAGTGCTTCACCGCCATTGCATCACTCCCTAATTGTCCTTTTGTCGGTACCTTGGGGTCTTTCAACTTGGATAAGGTTTTGTTTGGCTTCTCAATGCTTAACAACTTCACTGTAAGCACTACCCAAGTCTTTATATATTTGACCTACTAATTGATCTACGTACCCTCTTTCATGAGTTTTGAATACAAATATGTATTTTCAAATACTTTTGACTTTATGGTTAACATGCCTACTCTTAAGGATGTTCAAAAATATATTTGTGCATTAAGGAAACCGATCCATTCATTCATTACATTAATCCAACCAATTTGAATTGGTTTTCTTTTTGTTTTTTGGTCCAATTTAAGTGGATTTGACTTTATTGGATTCAGTTTTTATATTAAGGATCAAATTTGACTAAATTAAATGTGAAGGTCGGTTACATTTGCATGAGATATGCACACATATTTAATGACTCACAAATTACATATGTCTTTATAGCTAGGTGTGTTTCCATCATAACGCATACTATTCTTTGAAGTGACTTAGTGATCCAACCTCAACTTATGATCCAATTCTAAATATACCATATATATGTTGTCATATTATAAATGACCATATGTGTAAAATACAATGTAGCATATAGCATGAATGAATGAATGATCAGTAATGTCAAATAATTTGATTAAAATAAAGTGACTTAAAGTCTTAGCTCAAGTGGGAAAGAATGGTAGACTAATGAAAAAGGATTAGATATTTCAATGAGAAAAAAAAAGCTTTAAAGTACTTGGACTTAGGGTATCAACATGAAGCTATTCTTGGCATACAAGAAGCAATTTCATAATTTCTGTTAGCTAACAAAAAATAAAATGAAAAGAAAATATAAAAACTTAAGAATAATAATGCACTATGAGGCATTGGGCCTGTCCTCGCTCTCAGCTTGTAGAAAGTTTTGGTTGATAAGCTTTCAGCCCAAATAATCAAGTGATGTCGCCTTCTTACTTACTTGCTCTTGCGTGGGCCATGACCATGGATTGATGTTTTTGAGTGTTTGCAATCAATTTGGCTTACAAGTGAGTGGCTCTATAGCCATATCAATTTCTTGTATTGGTGTTTTAATTTTGTATATGTAACATATAATAACAAGACATTTGTATAATTATCATGTTAACGTGATTATCAAATATAACCAAGTAATAATCAAAAAAATTTAAGCATTCATCTTAAAATCAATTGACAATAAGAGTAGTAGCTTATACCTTTAAAAACTACTAGCAAAACCCTCACACTTTCAATGCTGGATTTCTCTCAACCCCCTGCACGTGTATCTACGTCATGTGCCTAATGGCCACAGTACTCTCATGTCACCCAATATAAATTGTACACGTGTTAAGCTTGAATAACGCTACACGTGCGGAGGTATGTTAAGAGAAATCTCACGTTGCAAATGTGAAGGACTTGTAAGTGACTTATAAGGGTTTATACTGTTCCTTATATTGCTAATTAGTTTTAAGATGGATGCCTATATTACTTCAACAATGACAATAGAGGATCAATTGTTAGTCGACAACTTAAACTGGATCGCATGAAATATTTTCTTTCGTGTTGGGCCGTTAAGTCTTTGGGGCCTTGCCTTTAATTGGGCCCTTATATTTGAAATGGACCAAATGACCCACTTTATTTTTCCTTTCAAAAATTGTTATCCACGTGTGTAGGCAATGTAGATATGATTTTTATTATCCATAACCAGTTTTGGAGCCGTTGCAAACCTGGCAATTGCAACGGTCATAAATTTCAAAATGGAGGGTATATATGAGATTCTCCGACGGTCGTCTCCACGCTCTTCCTTCACAGTTGAAGTTCACAACCAAAGTATTTTGTGTTTTCCCTCTCAATTTTGCAACGCAGACATAAACTAGACCACTCTTAGCGCCATAAATATACACATCCAGTGTTAGCCTGCGACCAAGAAACAAGAAAGAAGGCAAAGAAATGGAGGGTACTAACAAGGGTCTTTCATCAATTCAAAGTTCAACCCCCACAAATCCCTCTTCATCTGGTACTCTCTCTCTCTCTCTCTCTCTATCTCTCTCCCTCCCTCTCTTTCTATGTTGCAGTTTTGTTTGCAAGAAAACATTGGTTTCTAAAAAGAAAGAAAGAATTGCAATGTGCTAATAACAGTTCAGGAAACGTACAGAAATTTCTGTTCTCTTGGTAACCAAAAGAAGCATTAGAACTCTTACGATTCTTTAAACGTTTTAGTCTTTAGATATTGTACCAAGAAAGTTGAATTTTGAATATGCAGATGAAAATGATTACTATTATCAGCAAATGGGCAACTCCAATTTGCAGAACCCAAAGAAATCAATGACAAAGAACTACATGTCCCCTACTATATCCGCAGCTTCCAAGGCCATTGTTTCAAGAAAGAACATCTTAGGAGAAAGAAATGAGGCTTTTGAACCAATTTTTCCCAATACTCATGTTGAAAAGTCCCCAATTGTTGATCCAAAATCCCCTTTAGCCATTGCTGATGCTAATGATTCTCTGTCTCAAGCCTTGCCATTAAGCCAGCCTCCCGTTTTTCAATGCCATGGTGATGAGCAAAATGCTCTTCCTGATGATGGTTTGTCTCCAATGCCTTATGACCCCATAAATAATTACCTTTCTCCTAGACCTCAATTCCTCCGGTACAAGCCTAACAGGCGCCGTGACCTCTTTCTTGGCCTAGACAATACCATTGAAGAAGCAAATGATGGGTTGAGTTTGAGTACTAGTGGAAGTGGTTCTTTTGAATCCTGGAATGTTATTGTTGAGGAAATTGATGATTTTATAAAGCAAAAGGTTGAGGGGAGTGATGAAGAAATTGAGGGAAGTGACGAGGAAATGGTGGAAAGCATTGAAGAAGCAAATGATGGGTTGAGTTTGAATACTAGTACAAGTGGTTCTTTTGAATCCCGGAATGCTATTGATGAGGAAATTGAGGTTGAGGGGAGTGATGAAGAAATTGAGGGAAGTGATGAGGAAATGGTGGAAAGTGATGAGGAAAATGAAGGGGTTGAGGAAGAGAAGGATTGCAATTTGAAAGGGGTATTGAAGAGTTTGCTTCTTTTTATGGTTCTAGTACTCTTTGCCTCACACATATCTTCTATGAACCATGAAACCCTCATTGAGGGTGTTGAAGATGGTTGTTGCAGGATTCAAAATGATACATTTGAAGCTGCTATTCTGAAGAAACTTGAAAGTGGAAGTAATCTTTGGGATCAAACAGATATGGGTTCAGTGGAAATAATCAAAGGAGCTATTGCAATGGGGATTGAGGAGGTAAAGGTGGTTGAACCTGTATTAGTAAAGAAACATGAGAGTGAAAGTGAAGTTATGGGTCAAGGAGAAGAGACACAAATGGGTTTAATGGAAGAACAGCAGAGATTCATTGATGATGAGGGGGTCAAGGATGAAAGGAAGGTTGAAGATGAGAACTTGGGAGCTGTAAAACCTGTTGATGATCTGAGAGAAGTGGCAGAGCCACAAGCTGAAGAAATTGAAGAGATTTATGATCCGATGGTTGAGAATTCTGAGTTGGAGGGGGCTGAAACTCCAGGAAAGTATGAAACTTTTCAACATTATCAGAAACCATCCATGTCTGATGTGGTTGGTCATCATAATCTAGTGTCTGATGTATCAAATGCTTTTGCAATGGAGCCAACTGATGAAATAGCTGAGAGAAAAATGAAAGGACTAGAAGGTTTCACTAACATGCCAGCTGATCAACTTATGGAAGAGACCATGGATAGTGAAGAGAACACAGGCCTTGATGAGATTCTTGATACCGAAGCAGAAGAGAACTGGAGGGAGAAGCTAATCAACCTCATGGGATCCAAAACGTTTCACACAGCTGCTGTTGGGGTTTCGATATTTTCATTGATTGTTGCTGCATCTTTGGTTTTGGTGTTTCACTTTAAACAAAAGAAAGCTACCAAAAAGGATTCTTCTATGTTAGCAAAACCTTGTGCCAGAACTCTGATAATTGAGCAGAAAAAAATCAATGGGAATGGCTCTTCTCTGCTCTTAAAGCCGGGTTCTGAGTCTGTGATAGCAGAGAAATACAAGTCAGTACTTCCCAACAGGGGAGATGATAATAGCATTGGACCTATTTACTCTTCCTTCAAGAGGATGTCCTTGTCACAATGGGAATGGCTCTTCTCTGCTCTTAAAGCCGGATTCTGAGTCTGTGATAGCAGAGAAATACAAGTCAGTACTTCCCAACAGGGGAGATGATAATAGCATTGGGCCTATTTACTCTTCCTTCAAGAGGATGTCCTTGTCTTCTGCAACTGAGGCAGCTTCTGAAGAGTGTTACCATAGCCAGGCTCCGACAGTTGAATTGCTTGGCGAGTTTTCGGTTGCAGAGGTCAGCAGCTCTCTAAGGAGTTGTAGTATGAAAAGCAAGATGAGAAGAGGTGAAGAAAGCACCTATTCTATTTCTTTAGAGAAGAGCAGCAAGATGAGAAGAGGTGAAGAAAGCAACTATTCTATGTCTTCAGAGAAGAAGTTAGGGAGCAGCAAGGTTCATTCAGTTTCTATTCAATCCCAGCTGCCCATGTCAGAGTTTACTTCCATGGACTCCCCTTCATATGGAAGCAAAACTTCTGGGAAGTTTATGAAGAAAAAGGTGAGCAATTTTTTAACGCAGTAATCTGGTTTTACCTTTCATTATCACTTTTATGATGCCAATAATTTTTTACCTATTGATTGAATTCATAACATAATATAACATTGGTGGTTATACTGATTGAGGCAATGTGCAACAATGGCTAAGAGGGTTAAGATGTGTTTTTGAGACGAATATCTGGATCACCATAATTAATCATTTCTTGTTGTTCTTTTGTATGTCAAATTAGAAGGGTGGTGAAGATGGAGAGATTACAACTCCGCTGAGGCGATCAAGCAGAATTCGCAGCCGAACAGTCACCTCTCCATGAATCTTGAAGCCTTAACATCTAATATTCTGACTCAACTCTTCCTCTGAAGAGTGTCTAGCAGGAGAATGGCTGTGTGCAGTGGCGAACACGTGGTGGTGGCAATGGGTGGGGTCATCCGACCCGTATAGCTTTTTTTATTTTTATTTTCATGATATTCAAGCATTTATTTTGTAATGATTGTTTAAAAAAATATTTTAGAATATATTGACAATTAAGTTTATAAATGGAGTACAAATTTGTATAGATTTGATGTATCATCGGATTGATCATTTTAAGTTCCCAATTTTTTATAGCAATAATCTCTTTATTCATTTAAAAATTGTATATGGATTTTTTGAATCTAAATATATAAGAGCTCTTCCAGCTAGGCAATTTTAACAGATATACATTTCACATAGACTTGAAATACCCGGTGTTAAATTTTATAATTACAATGGGGGCCAATTGGCCGATTGTCAATACATATATAAATATTAATTTGATATATTGCCTCACGAGGTTTGGTGAAATTGTTTGAAACTCAAAAAATATCATTTCTTTAATAAAACTATTAAAAGTACATTATTTAAAAATAAATTAATACATTGAATTATTTTATACCAAGATGAAATTACAAAATTTATCAACTTATTTTATTGCTAATTCAATTTTGTCCACGATCTTTTTTAAGTTATGTTTTGGTCTATTAATTGTTATATTTATTCAATAAAGGTCATTTCCGTTTATCCAGAACGAATGAAAGTTTATATGAGGAGCAAAACTGCCCTTACACACTATCAATACCATGTGGATTGGATAACCGATCCGTGTGCACCCCTAGTTTATACGAGGAGCAAAACTGCCCTTACACACTATCAATACCTTCCCCATCTCCCTTTCCCATTCCCACCAACCCCCTCATACACTCCCTCAAAACCTAAGTTTTTTTGTGTATATATATAACCCTTCATTTGGGGTACCCATCTTAAATATACAAATCCACTACCTCAAATAGGCATTTGCTACCCATCTCACAACCCAAGGGGACATGGGGAAGGTACTTATAGGGTGAAAGGATAGTTTTGCTACTTTTGCCCCTCACATAAACTATTTTTTTCATCACATAATGAGAGTAATGTACATAACAAATATAAACATTTGTGATATAGAAGTTTATAACAGGTTACATGTATATCTTTCCCATCATTATTTTAATTAATGATTACCAAAAACGATATAAAATAAAAAAATCTTTGGCCACACATTGCTTTTTTCCAAACAAGACAAAATAAAAAGTCCTTCAATTGCTTGCCATTTGTTTCCATATGCACCAAATATGTCCGTCAATTGCTTGCCATTTATTTCCATATGCACCAAATCTCTAATTAATTGCTTGCATATTTTCACATCCAACCACCAGCTATATAAACCATGCACCAACAAGTCCCTCCCTCAACACTTGAATTGTGAGTACTAAGAAACCTAGTGAAGAACTTGAAGAAAAACAAAGTGTGATAATGAGTGCTCACTACTTCCTCCTTGCACTCTTTGCTCTTCTCTTCCCTTTGCTTACCGGAGCGACTGAACAAAAAGCCCCTAGTCCGGTTGGTGCATGGAGGCCCATAACGAACCTTAGTGACCCACATGTGAAAGAGATCGCAGAGTTTGCAGTTTCGGAGTACAAGAAGCAAACTCAGAAGAGCTTGATCTTTAAGACTGTGTTCAAGGGCGAGTCCCGGATCGAATCAGGGACTGCTTATCGACTTTTCATTACAGTCCTGGATCTTTTACAGCCTGCCACCGTCAAATATGAGGCTGTTGTCTTGGAAAAGCCTTGGGCCAAGTTTAAGAAATTGATCTCCTTTGTTCCATATACACATGATTTTTGATGATCTCGCAATGTCGATAAATTTATATGACTTTAGTTCCAGAAAT
Source organism: Purshia tridentata (assembly GCA_003254885.1). Lineage (NCBI taxonomy): Eukaryota > Viridiplantae > Streptophyta > Magnoliopsida > Rosales > Rosaceae > Purshia > Purshia tridentata. The sequence goes on from QANT01007364.1 coordinate 8,605, forward strand.
TGAGAATGTAATAAAAGTTGGTATTCGAAAAAATAATACTTTCATTTTCTACAAACTTTTGTGTTAATTAATGTTGAGTTTTTCTTTTGGTTATCTTGTTTTGATTTGAAAATTCTATTGGCGCCAAATTTTCTTAACTCTCTAAAATGTGTTTGCTTTTTTTTTTTTTTGTTCAACTTTTTTGTTTGTTATCTACAGAATTTACTGGTCCATAATATTCTATTCGATTCATTTTGAAGGTTAATAATGGTTAAGTTATACACCTGAAATTCTTTATCTAGACTATACCATCATAAAGAAAGGGGACTTTATATTTGTAATTGTAACCCAAAATGCTCATTTTGTACCCACCCTTACAATAGTTTTTTTTTCTCATTCTTCCAATTTCGCCCAGAAGATAGATAAAATATTCAAAAAAGTACCACAGCTCCACCCATCCCCTCTCGACAGGGCTGGCTCTAAGGTTTTTAAAGTCCGGGGCGAAAACTTAAAGTTGGTCATTTGATATGTCATACAAATAATTTTATGAAAAAAAGTACAAAATTATAATATAATAAAATATAAAATTTTTCCTTAAGTGGAGGAAAATTAAATATATTAAAAATAAAAAATAAAAATAGATAGAGATTCTATTTTACCTAATTGGGGGAACCAAGAAAAGGCTAGAGAAAAAAAATATAGCAACTTTCAGGTTTGAACTTGGGTGAATTGTGAAGAAAAATGCCTTGACCACAACACAATAACCACTCATTTACAATTCCAAAATTTTTAACATATTTAATATAAAACAACATTCTCAAATCATATAAATATATATATTTTTTGTGGGTTCCCTCAATATTATGTTGGGTCGTAGCCCGTAGGCCATCGCCATTTTCGGCCCACCTCAGGGCCGGCCCTGCCTTCCTGATCTATCTCCAACCATTGATGTCAGTGCACCGCTGACTGACCACCCATCCCCATGCCCTTCTCTCTCTCTCTCTCTCTCTCTCTCTCGCCCCGGTTAGTACGTAGAATGAGCCTTTAATATTTTAAATACAATATTAGAAATAAAATTATAATTTACATTTGTTACTTTAATTCGACCATGGATTATTATACCCTTATTCAAGAGAATGCTGGATGTTAAAAACAATAAAAAATTTTGTCGCTGAAGAAGAAATCTATTCTAGCTTTACTGATTTCGTATCAATACAAGATGAAGAAATTAAATTACAGTTATATATATATATATACATGCAGACGTACATACATACGTATGTATATATGTACGTACGTTAAACTCTCTTTGTTACAGGAATGGGAGGGAGGAGCGTATTAATACCTAAAGAGCTGCCTCTTGGTGGTGATCTACTTGGAAGAGATAAATTAGATGACAATGAAGCTCTTGTTGATGATATCGATGAGGCCTTCTTAGTCTTACATATGTATGGTGATGATCTATGGGTACCCAAGCCACCCCCATAGCTCTTACTTGCTTTTAGGAGTAGTGCTTTTCTTTGATTATAAGGACTCTCTTTCTTTGCAAGATCTTCAACGCTCTTCACCATTGATAATGATGTAAATGACTCGCACTTGCCTTGAAAATACTTGGAAAGTCCTCTCCTGTACGTACATAATTACAAGTTTTATTAGCCTATGTAATAAGAAATTCATGAGCAAGAAGCTTATATAGATGTTTCATTCTTAATATATTAGAGATTATACAGAATTTATGTTGATATTTACTTTGAAATTTGATGGTTGTTAGTTCAGATTATCGATCTGATATGCAAAAGTGCATACTGAACGACATGAAGGGTACTTAATATTCTCCTATCAATATATGGTATGTATGTATTGTTGTAAGACTCTTGATCTACACCATACATTTAAACAAAATTTCACCGGCCTAATTGATGATTCAAATTGACAGTTGATAATAAAAAAGTTCTCGCGATATCCAAGATCCAAAACACAAAAAGATCATGGACTATTGTTCGATCTAAAATTTGTGCATTCAGAAAGTATTTAGATTGGAGCATGATGTATAGAAATTCAGAATGGTATAGAGGAAAAATGAAATCATGTGAAATATATATAACTAATTAATTTTGTTTTTCTTACCTGATGGGTAACTGGGCCATGAGATCTGACAAGTCATACGAAGATCCACCAGAATTCAAGGAAGAAGAACATGATGAAGATGCATCATCTCCCAAGTCTGCAGATATTGATGAAGAAGTCGATGAGGTATTTGAAGATATGGATGTGGTGTCGTACATATGATCACCATCATGATCATGATCATCTCCAGCTTTCTTGATCACCCAATTATCTTCCCTTCTTGCATAGTTATCATATTGTGGGATATCCATAGATGGACTTTGAAGCATTTGATTTTCAGCACCTTCACCCATAGATATTGGTAACGTACTACGTATTAGATCTCTAAGAAGAAGAAGAAGGTGAAGAAAACTTGTGGATATTGTTTCAAAGGATATAGCTTCATATGCAAGGACATATGTATATACCTATAATATTATATATGACACATGCATATTATAAAGAGTTGATGGATTAGATTGGTTTCTTCCCATAAAATGATCGATATGCTGATCATGACATGCATAGAGATCGAGGCACAAAAATTGTATGATATTTAGGTAAGGTGGGCAACACATGAACTGGCTTTTAGTATTAGAAAAGAAGAAAAAGAAAGAGATATATATTGTTGATACTATTTTTTATTTTTAAATTATGGGTACAGATTAATTTGGACCATTAACTTAGACAGCATGCAAGGATTCATACACCCAACTGTCTCATCCTGAAATCTTTTATTTGCTTATTGAAATTATTTTGTTTGTTTGTTTCTTATTTTTTTCCATTCATTGGGTGCCTTATCCTAAGATTCCTCATTATCTTCTCCACTCACATGGTTTGAATTTATTGACCTTCTTATTTGTACGAACGAACAAAGTGGATAAGCTCTATATCCTTTAAGCCACCCACCAACGTACGTAGTTGAGTCACCCAATATTAGATCATAGTATTTATTTTTTATAATGCAATATCGTGCATGATTAATAGATTAATATTTATGAGTGGGTCGGTTGTTCTAGATGTACCAACATTAGGACACATTGTTTAGATGGGTATGGGCTTGCTCCAACATGCCCTTCGGTTACTTCCTTATCAAGAATCATAGGAATCACAATATATATAAATAAAAATAAAAAACCTAACAAAATATGTATATATAGTTGTAAAAGAGATGAAGATTTATTGATTTTGTTGTGCTTGTATAGATACACATCCTTATAATTGGGGAAAATATATAGGATAAGGTTTATTATATGTCCAACCCACATTCATGATATATTGTGACATTTCTCTTCTTTATAATTTAATAAGAAAAATAAAGATCACATGAGAGATCCTAATTGTAAAATTATTATCATATATATATATATATAAAATATTCTATATGAATGTTAAATTATTAATCTGCATTTAATTTGTTAATAATTT
>QANT01007365.1:0-10113 GCA_003254885.1 Purshia tridentata
TCATTCTTGTGTTTACCAACAAATGTGAATCATTCACATTCCTGTGTTTACCAACACATGTGAATCATTCTCATTCTTATTCTCATTTTTTTGAGAGTGAAGGTGGGGTCCACCAAATCAAGAGTAAGATTCCTGAATTTGGGTGATTGGGACTCCTTAGAGGGAGGTGGGATTGGAGAACAAGGAATGAGAGTGGATTTTTTCATGATCAAAATGCATCCATATTTTTAATGAAAATTAAAAAATACCCCCATATTTTTAATGAAAATCTAAAAATGCCCTTTATTTTAAATAAATAAATTATACTAATATTAAAATACCCTTTATTTTAAATACCACATTTTTTTCTCTCCTTTAAATAAATCAATTATACTACAAAATATCATAGTAAAATTAAATCTTACCTTGAAATCACATTGATATTTCTAAAATATTATAAATTATAATAATAAGTATAAAAATTAATTTATGATGGTTAATAAACATGGTAATGAAAATATTCGATTCATACTCACTCTGATTCTTATTTACTCAAACAGCGATTTTTGCTCATTCTAATTTAATGTCTCTTTACAATAAAATAGAGCTATGCAACTTAATAGAGCACTGCTGATTGTGGAGGCAGGGGCCTTCCTATTTAACAGATACCAAAAATCAAATCCCACCTATTATGGGATTGAGATAAGTATCAAATAAACTCTCTGACTCTTGAACACATAATGACTAACTGTTCTACCTTGTAAGGAGTAACCTTTATTAACCAATAATGTAAAGTCTCTTCTATCCTTGCAATTGTAAACTGACATGTGCATATAATGTGATCAAAAAGTCCAAAATTCTTACAATGATTGTAATATTTGCAAAGAGAAATTACGCAAACTATAAAAATAAACAAAGTAAAAAGTTTTCATCACCATAAGCCAAATATCAGAAGCAGCGCAAAGAGAAAGAGCTAGTAATTTCAATTTTGTTGTCTCTTATCACACTAATGGTTGAATCAAATAGAATGAGTCAATGCGTTTATCCATTGGTCATTGTTTGGGAAAAAAAATATATATATATTCCAATGGTCATTGCTATGAATAAAAAATTCAATGGTCATTGTCTATTTTCCTCATAGTTACTCAAAATTTGTCCGTATGAGAGAATATTTTGGTTAACTTTTTTTTATTTCTTTTTATACTAAAAGATTGAGTTGTAATTAACAAAATAAATGCAATAATGGGTTCTACTTAAGATTTCAACAACTTTTTATATTAACATTAGTATAAATTTTTTTCTTTTTTTAGTAAATTACAAATAAGTCAATTAAACATTTGAAAATTACAAATTAGTCAATATGTAATTTGTGTTCTCAAAATAGTCAATTGGATATCATCACAAATTATATTTTAATTAATGGCCTAGCCCAATACCAGATTACTTTAAATATTAATTTCGTTCATTTACTTTTTTGCCCATCTTTTTGGCTGTTGCTTTCTTCTCCAATTTTTAACGGTAAATCTCATTTTTTTAATCTTATCTCCTTCTAGGATATAGAATAGATTTGATGGAGGTCTTATGTTGGGATTTAGCTCCAAATTTTAGGCTACAAACTGAGCATTTGTAATATTGAAAATTTTTATTGACCAACATTTTTAACCAGTGGCAGTGCATGTAATTTCTTATAATAGTTATGCCATCATTTGTACAATTTGTAATTTGGTTTATTATATTTTAGTCAATGTTGACTATATATTATTTTATTTTGAAAAAGTTCATTGGCCTATTTGTAATATTGAAACTTTTTATTGACTTATTTGTAATTAAACATTTTTTTTTTCTGTTATGATTCATGAACGTACAGAAAATAATTCCTAAATCTTGTGGGCAGCTGTGAACTTCCAAGAGAATTCATAATAGGATATTTTGTAAGTTGAATAATATTAGAGACAATCAGAAAAGCAAAAAATAAAAATGTCCCACTCCGAGTTTTTTGTTATTCTTTCTCCAAAAGGGATTAGGGAACTAGGAACCCTAGAATAACCTAACAAAAAGAGGAAACCAACGCATTCATTCTATAATTTCTATATATATAGATGTAGAGTACATACAACTTTGTTTTGCTTTGTGTTTGCAAATTGCAAGTTGCAAAGTTGTATTGAAATTAGAATTAGAAACTGGTACTAGCTAAGCTCCCGAGTGGAGATGGGCAGTGAACGTTGGACATTGTTGTATGACGCAGATTGCACTGCTTGGGTGCGAGAGGTAAAGTTTGATTTTGGAGACGTCTTGCCCCCCAGCACTATGAAGTTCTCCATGGATATCCAAGCCACTGTTCGACGACGTGTGCAGCAGCCCAGTATCTGGAGCGACGAACAGAACATCACCACGTTGGAACTAGACCATCAATCTAACCCACTCCACCAAAACCTCCCACTTGAGGCTCACCAACTCATCATAGGCACAATACTTTCCCAAGCCTCACAGGCAGCAAGGGAATACGCTACGGCTACTATTTTTCCTGATGGTGCCACCATGAGCTGGGTTCTGTATATGGCAGTGGTTGTGGATGTTTGTGTTGCTGAGGCTGATGGCGACGAGTATGGTTGGGAGCCTGCGTTTGGGCCTGCAAGTAAGTCTTCCATTGAGAAGTTAGAGAGGGTGAGAGTCGAAGAAGATTCGACCATGTGTTCGATTTGTTTGGAGGAGATGGTGGTTGGTTCCGAAGCAACTCGTATGCCATGTACGCATCTCTACCATCAAGGTTGCATTGTGGAGTGGCTAAGGAAGAGCAGGAATTGCCCACTCTGTCGGTTGTCTTTGCCTGATCAGAAGTATGAATTGATGGTTGATATTGATGAATGTAATATAAATGAATTGCTTAATTATGATTTGAATATACCTTCCGAGGATGAATTGAATATACCTACAGAGATGGATGAGTTGAATATACCTACTGAGATGGATGAATTGACTCAACTTACTGTGATGGATGAACTGACTCTACTTACTGATATGGATAAGATGACTGAATGGATTATCGATGATTTTCTTAATTAATTATGATTTGAATATACCTACTGAGATTAATGAATTGATTATACCTATTGAGATGGATGAGCATATGATAGCCAGTATTACTTTGTTATATATTGAGTTTATAATCTATGAAAATATTATTTCTGTTTCCTAGTTAGCTAATTAAATGGTGAAATCCTATATTAAGTTGTTACAATTCCTAGTGAGCCAAAATCAATATAGTGAGCCGAAGTCTTTTGGCTTTTTTGCATTCATTCACTGACTTTCAATGAGTTACAATTGGCTTTTAATACAAGTTACAGGCAATAGCATCCAACCCCTGAGCCAAAAACTTTATTAATTAATCTGACAGCAGAAATGGCTTCCTTGGAGTCAGACTCTTCAATTAAATTGAAAAAGGCCACATTAAGATTTTGCACACAGCAGCCCTTCACGTATGGCCAAAGTCTCAGCAACCAGAGAAAGAAGATGCAGAGCAACATCTAGCTACTACTCCCCACCCACAAGCTAGCTTGCATCTTTGTTCATAGAAAAAAGGACAAGGAACCATCCCAGAATAACAAAATTAAGTAAATCCCCAACACATCATACAACTAATTGTTTAGAAATATGATAAGGAAAACATAAATTCAGAACTCATAAAATGAATGACCATCACAAGACCAAGGGTTCTTGTTATTTCAATTTGTCTACTTCATTTTAAGATGGAACTCTGAATTCATGCTCATATATAATTAGCATTAAGAAAAGTATGCAAAAACCTTATTCTGAGTACCTGACAGTTGTGATACATAACAACAAACCATGTCAACAGCCAGAGCTGACAGAAGCTTTTACCATCCAGTTTTAATCTACTTTCAATTTCTTTCACCATCAGTTTATTCGGATCAGGTATTACACAAACTGATCACTAATATAGCAGACAATATATAAATGTGTGTCCAGAGAATCAAGCCATTGAATGTCCAGACTATATCAAGAAGGCAAGCCCTGTTGATAGAATATAATGGAAATTATTTTAATTATACAGCTCTAGAATCATAACACATGAAAGTCAACTCAAATATAGTAGCTAATAGAATAGACCAAATGAACACTAAAAAATCACACTTTCGGTAAAGAAGTGTATTACTATCTTGGTCAGCTTTCAATAGCGCAGGAGGTCTTCCGGTAATTCCATGAGTGGCCTCTCCAGTCTCAGCTTTTATATATGAGGACAGCTTAATGGTATCCTTTGTAAAACCTCTGCATTTTCCATTAACTGTTTATTCCAGTTGGGGGAAAAATCTTCTGGAGCAAAGTATAAAAGAGACCTAATTAATGTGACCACCTCTTGTGGGGACTATTTTAGCAACATCTTGGTCCAAGTAGATGGCAAGTCTTTGAACTTTACCAATTATTGGTGTTGCCTTTTGTTACTGTAACAACAAAATTGACAAGATGGAGAAAATTGACGGCAAGTCTTTGAACTTTAATAATTCCATTTCTCCATTTACATGAAGAAATGGGGAAATGGAATTAGTAAATCCATTTCCCCCTTCTTTTAACTACAATGCTAGTAGGTATCAGAATAAAAATAAGTTTGATTACTAAAATGCTACTGTGAGAATTCCTTTTTAAGGTTTGTTGAAGGCACGAGTAGGCATGAATTCATGATCAGATTTTTGGATGTAGATGAGATCATGTTAGATGTTAATAACTTAGCTAGGTGAGATAAAAGAAGTAGGATCATTTTCTGATCTTTATTTATGCTGAATATGTGCTTATATTTAGACTAATGGTTTGGATATAATTAAGTACAATATTAGCAGAGGATTAAAACTCGTACAGTGATCAAGGAAGAAACTGAAAGCATAAGCAGTTTAATTATTAAAATGTGTATGATGAGGATTTTGATAAAAAATTTTGCTTCTAGAAATCATAAGAGAATTATGAGAGTCAGATCCTTATTGTTTAGCATGGCTTCTGCTCACAAACATAAAACAATGAATGAGCTGGACTCTAATTAAACTTGAATCTAGGCCTTGGGAAATGAGGGGTTGTTAAAGAATTTGATAAATAGTTAATCAAACAAAATTTTTATATTTGAAGACTACAGATTGCATGTTGAGCTTTTCAGATTTCAAAGATGTCATCCTTAACAAGAGAAAAATTTATAGATATGTAGTAGGCATATTAATTGCAATGCATAATTCTGACTTTTGGTTGTGGATGGCAGTGGTGTGAATCTGGACTACATAACCTAATCCATGATCCAGATTCACAATCTAACAAAACCAACCACTTAAATTTCACACCACGCGTCAACAGCCTCCACACCATCTATGCCCTTCTCGACATCAAGCTGCTTTTCCAATTCAATGTTGATACTGAGAAGTTTTTCCTTTTCACTTTGCCATTGCTAGTCAAATCAACAAAAAAACAAAGAAAAACAACATTATTTTTCATGAATATTCTATATATGATTCATCCATTAATCCAAATCTCCAAGTCAAAACAAATAATGGAATTAAGCAAACCTTCCGTTCTTCAGCCAACCATGACACCAATTCATCAGCCTTCGCTTGTTCTACACCGACCCTCTTATTATGAAAGGGAAAGGCAGTACATCAGCTCTCAATAAATAGTAATTGCCATTAGGTTCTGGCCAATAGATTGTGACAAGGAGATTACTGAACAAATCAATGAAGAGTAGTTAAATCATCAAGGAAACATTACATTCTTACAAGTAGTCAGACTGAGTGTCAGATTAATCATTGATATATATTCGATTCAATATTGATAAATTGGTACTGGAACAGCAGAAATTTCAAAAGAAAATTAATGACTTATGAGGAGGTAGTAATCCAAGTGTCAATTTACGAAGGTCCAGAATCCAGATGTTGCTAGACTGTTTGACAAGAGAAAATTTTCATTTTTTTGTACATATGTATTATAATGTATTAATTCATGTACATGTGGCGATAGAAAATCATTTATTTAATCATAACAAGACCTAAGTAAATTGATTTAAAGTTAAGAACTAGAATAATACCATTTGTTGCAGTTGCATCTCAAGCTGCTCAACAACTTTCTTATGGTCTTTATTTTCTTGTTCACAATGCTCGAGCTCTTTCTTAAGGTCTTTCTTTTGAGCCTCACTATGTTCAAGCACCTTGTTAAGCTGATCAAGCACTTTCTCAAGTTCTTTCTTTTCAGATTCACCTTGATCAAGCTCTTTCATAAGGTCTTTCTTTTCAGCCTCACTCTGCTCAACCACTTGCGTGAGCTGTTTCTTTTCAGATTCACTATGCTTAAGCCCTTTCATAAGGTCATTCTTTTGAGCCTCTCTCTGCTCAAGCACTTCCATAAGGTCTTTCTTTTGAGTCTCACTTTGTTCAAGCTCTTTCATAAGGTCTTTCTTTTCAGCCTCACTCTGGTCAACCACTTGTGTAAGCTGTTTCTTTTCAAATTCACTATGCTCAAGCTCTTTCATAAGGTCATTCTTTTGAGCCTCTCTCTGCTCAAGCACTTCCATAAGGTCTTTCTTTTGAGTCTCACTCTGNAAGGTCTTTCTTTTGAGTCTCACTCTGCTCAAGCTCTTTCTTAAGTTCTTTCTTTTTGAATTCACTATATTGAAGCTGTTTCTTAAGGTCTTTCTTCTGAGCCTCACTATCCATAAGCTCTTTCTTATAAGCTCTTTGCTCATTCACTTTCTTGAATAACTCATTTCTTGTTCTGATATATTCCTCCATGTCTATTTCTACTGAACTGTGAAACATTTCAAACCTACTATACAGAAAAGAAAAGGAAAAGAAGTTATATATATAATATAAGATTCAAATTCAATGCAACCCATTCAAAGCAACTAAATAATTAAACAATTAAGGAACAAGATATAGAAACAATATATATGTATGGATATATAAGGTGGAGATCGATGAGTTTCTCATATTTAGTGCTGTTTTGGCAACACAAGTAAAGAAAAAGTTCCCTAAACATAGGAGGTACAGGACTTGCAACACTACCATTATTTAATTTTCCTATTTAATTTCTTAGCAACCAAACAATGAAACAAGATCGATATTGCATTTTTCAACAATAAAAACAGCATAAACACAACACAATCATATCATCAAAATTAAATATGCAAGTTATTACCAGAATTTCCTTAGCGAATGCTCTACTTGGTTTCCTAGGAAACACTCAAAAGAACCCCAATGACAAGAGGTGTAAAAAAAAGAGAAACTTGGTTTACTTGTAGCAGTAAGTATATATATAGACTGATGTATCAACAATTTATTTGCCAAGGAAACATTGTATTTGCTAAACAGACTCTACGTTTTTAACTACCAAACAGACTCCCAAAAGCAACTGATGGCTTACTTTTAAATTAATGTTCTCTCTTCAGATTCATAAATTTATATTATTTTACTATTAAATTTGAAAGAGTCGAAAGACTCATTTATTTTGAATCCCGGCTCGAATTCAAATCAAGGAGATCAGGTGTTATCCAAGTGAAAGATAGATTCAAATTCACATAATATATGAACTTCAGCCAGCGCCTGAGACTTGTCTTATCCTCATCTTTGTAATTTAAACTCGTGTTATCAGATTGTTAAAGATAGAGTTATAAAACATATTGCAAGTTAAACTCTTGTAGTCAGATTTTAACTATCTTAAAAGCTCTCCTCAAAAATGACATAACTGTTGTCAGATGCTGGGTTTGTTGGTGAGATCATGTTAGATATGAATAAAATGGCAAGAGGATAATATATATGAAGCACACGTTGCTGTTACTACAATATTGTGAGGTCTGAGGCTCTGAGCTGTTTTTACCTCTTTCAGAAACCGAACCACTGTATATATGCCTTGGTGAAAAATTGCGTCTCATGAAGAATCAAAGAAGCAGGAACCTTTGCTACAGAACGAAAAAATGATATAAACGACAATTTAGTTACAAGTACATCCAACACACGAGAGAACTAGCAATGTTTCAATTTGAGGGATTTACATACTAGGGGCCTTCTCTCATGAGTACTCGGTCTTTAAAACTTGACCCAAACTCAATTACTATACAGCGATATATGATGCCAATTCTATACGAGAATGTTTTCATGCATGCATAAAATGGGCGCTATGTATTGCTGTATAGAAACGTTTGGTTCAGAATGGACATTATGTATCATAATATAGTATTCGCTCATGTGACTAATGATAATTGAGATTTGGGTGTTTTCTTGAGAGTAGGATACTTATTGTATGGCATGGCTTCTGCTCACACACATTACACATAAAACAATGAATGGGCTGGAGTACTATAGTTAATGAACAAGAATCTAGGCCTTGGCAAATGGGGAGGTGTGGCAATGCACTCAGTCTCTCTGATGTTGTTGAGCTTTTCAAACTTGAAAATTAAAATACCATCACTTAACACGAGAAAAACTTATAGATGCCCAGTAGACAGATTACAGTGCATAAATCAGACTTTTGGATGTAATTGGCGTTGAGTCAAATTGTCAACCTAATCTATGATCCGGATTCATAGTCTTACAAAAGCACTTAGATTTCAAACCACGAATCAACAACTTCCAAGTCATCTATGCCCTTCGTGGCACCAAGCTGCTTTTCCAATTCAATGTTGATACTGAGAAGTTTTTCCTTTTCACTCTGCCATTGCTAGTCAAACAAAACAAAAAAGAAGAAAAGCAATAAATATATATAGTCTTTTTCTAGGGCAGACACAAGGCCGAGTGCTCGGTAGCATTGTCGAGTGCTCGATATTGTCTTTTTCTTCTTCTCCCAAGAACTTGGTACTAGTTTGTCAACTTTATATAGGTTTTAATTTGTGGATAACCTAACATGCAACCTTCAAAAACCTCATTTTACAGCATATGATGATATGGGGTGACCTGTTGCTAAGTACCCTAAAAATCGACGAAGGAAACAGTACCGAGCACTTGTTGCAGAGCTCAACTGTTATAAAAAAATCACTGATGAGCGCTCGTACAATCATTGAGTGCTCTGCAACAAGAATCCGCAAAAACATGTGTTCGCCCTAAAGAAAATCCCTATATATATGTGCAATGAATATATATATATATATATGATTGATTCTTTAATTCAATCCTCCAAGTTAAAACAATTAATGAAATTGAACAAACCTTCCGTTCTTCTGCCAACCATGAAACCAATTCATCAGACTTCTTTTGTTCTAAAATAACCCTCTCATTCTGAAAGGAAAAGGCACTACATCAGCTCCCAATATATAGTAATTGCAAATATACATATAATTCTGGCCAATAGATTATGAAAAGGAGATCAATCAAAATAATATTGTAAAATCTTGTAAGTAGTGGGAAAAGAGTGTCAGATTATTCATTGTAATTCTAATTGGATATCAAGAAATTGAACTGGAAAACATAAATTTCATAAGAAACCTAATGACTTATGAGAAGGTTGCAGTGCCAGTGTTAATGGAGTAATATATACTCTCTTAGTCTAGAAGTTGTTAGACTATCCGACAAGAGAACATTTTTATATGTGCGTATAAAATTATAGATGTTATTAGTTCATCTATATACCATTTGCTGCAGTTGCATCTCACGCTGCTCAACAACTTTCTTAAGCTCTTTCTTCTCAGATTCACTTTGCTCAATCTCTTTCTTAAGGTCTTTCTTTTGAGCCTCACTTTGCTCAAGCACCTTTTGGAGCTCTTTCTTTTCAGTGTCACTCTGCTCAAGCTCTTTCTCAAGGTCTTTCTTTCGAGCTTTAATCTTCTCAAGGTGTTTCTTAAACGATTTCTTTTCAAATTCACTATGTTTAAGCTCTTTCATAAGATCTTTCTCCTCAGCCTCACTATGCTCAAGCACTTTTTTAATCTCTTTCTTTAAAGCTTCAATCTGAACAGACTCACCCATGTCCATTTCTTCTGAACTGCCCGAAATTTCAAACGTACAATACAGAAATACATATAGATATACACACACACACACACATATATACATATATATATATATATATATATTATACATATAAGATTGACATTCAATGCGACCCCTTCAAAGCAACTATCTAAAAAAGGGACGAGGTGCAAAGTATATATATACACAC
>QANT01007366.1:0-13729 GCA_003254885.1 Purshia tridentata
CACTTACAAATTTCATTCAAAAAGATGGGTTCTCATGCTATTCTTATCATTAAGTGTAACATTGTTGATACATTAATTGTCACTAACGGTTGCTTAAATTTTCTTCAAAAAGATGGGTTCTCAGTTTTAGTTTTAAAATTCGATACCGTAACTCACAATTTCATTGATACACATCTAATAATTTATAGTTTTTGTTGGTACTCTAATTTTAACAATCTACCTTAAACTTAAAAGATTGAGGCATTCTAAGAGTCTTTGTTTGAGGCATTTTTTTTTTTGAAGCATTCTAGCATTCTCTTTGTTTTTTACCTTTACAACACTTTCAAGAATACAGTGTACGTACCAAACACTCGGTTGATTTATTTTACAGTTGATTATTCTCACATCTCAACTCAAAGTAATTATTCTCACACAATCACACTTCAGCTCCAAATGATTATTCTAACAGCACGACGATACCAAATTAGGCCTTAGTCCAATCCAATTGGACAAAATTATTGGTGATTTACATTCAAAATTAAACTCTGTACGTTTGACAGCTAGGTTGGCCGTCTACAACTACAAGTGAGTATAATTGCAGATATTGCACAAAAAATAATGGGTCACCATTCTCAATTATCTTATCTTTCAAAATTTTAATCTCTTAATTTTTTAGTTAAATGATGAATTGGAATTTATAAAAGTTTCTATTTTGTTTTCTTGAAGAATTATTGAAATTATTGGCTATGATCATTGTGAGATGAAAAATCTCACAAGCTAATTGCACGATAGAATTTCGGCAAAAGAAATAAAAATAAAACATGGGTTAAGAGACGTTAAAATAGCTTTGTAGAGAGGAGGGAAAACAAATGCTAGCACCTATGTTTGCAATATGGGTACATTGAGAGTAGATTTCTTACTTAGTTTGGTATCTGTTTTGGTACCAAGCCTTCAATGTTAATCATTGAATAAAGAATAGAGAGAGAAAGAAAGTGGAATAGATAAGAGGGAGATGATTAAAATTAAAAGTCTAATATAAAAATAGATACCAAATTGAATAAGGAATCTGTCTCAGGTACATTATACATGTAAAATTTAATATGGTATATTTATAGGATTGTTAGAGTCTTTGGTATAAGTCTTAAAAAGGTTAGAATTCTTAAAAGTTAATGTCTTAATTGCATGACTTGGCCAAAAAAAAAGAAAATGTCTTAATTGCATGACCACTAGCAACTGTTAATTAAAGCGGTTTGTCTTCATCTTGACCAAGGAACGTAATTCATGTGTATTTTGAAATAATACAACTAACGATATTTTTGAAACATCTTAAGCTAATTGGACTAGTGTGGCTTTGTCCTCATAGGTCTAGGAATATTGATTTAGTCATTTAGGCCTTATAACTATATATATGGCGACTTGGCCTATAACGATCTTATGCTCTAGTTTCTCACAAACAGGTGAAGATTTTCGCTCCTCAAATACTATACTCCTCTCTATTCTCTCTCATAAAGTTTGAGATATACTTCTTAATTATTAATTTACTTTTGAGTAAAATATTTTTTTTTATCAAATTTGTGAGAACTGTGAAAAGGACATAAAGAGACAAAATATATGAAGACATAAGATCGCCACCCCTCACAAACTATTGTATTAATGGAAAGGATCGGTTAAGATTTAGATGATTAGTTGACTTGAAGTCTTTTTATCATCTTTCTTTTGTCTCATTGGTAAGTTACTTTTTGGTCACAAACAAATAAGTTTAATTTGTAAGATCATACTCACGTACGTGTTTGCATGAAAAATTTGGTACAAGCAAATGATTTTCATGCATATTACGTACGTACATGGTTGAAAAATTATTTAATTATCTTTATTTCATATTTATGTAAGAAATGATTGTTTTATTAACAATTTCACAACATATACCGTATAATATGGAATGTTACGACCAATTACATTAATTTCGTCCCAACAAAATTAATTTGTGAAAAAAGTAAAACCACATAAATTCAAATCCAACTACTGCAGTTGCAACGGAAGAATACGAATCGCATAATGACGAACTGAGAGCCGGCGTTATCCCAATGTAGCTATAAAACCCCAACTTACAGTTCCGTACACATACTTATTTTCTTAATAACATCAATTTCGTCATTGTACTTTTTAATTTCTGCTTTACAATTGGCTGTAACTTAATCCAAGTGAACAAAATTAATGGGTCTGCATCCCTAGGCTGTAACTTAAATATATGGAACTTACTAATTATTTCAGTTTAGTTTCATCATTGCCGTTCATCCTTGGTTGGACGACACCATCCCAACCCTTCATTCTCATGCCAATTGCGTCTCTTCCCAATTCCATGCAAACCCACCACTGTCCAACCCCCTTCTCTGGCACCTAGGCGAATTACCATAATAATACCCCCTTTGGCCGTACGACTTGCAGAGTAAGAAAAGGGTAGTCTCGTCCTTAAAAAAATTGAAGACCACATTGACCTTCATTTTCACTCTCAAAAGTAAGAAAAAAAGAGAGAGAGAGGGAGAGCTAAAGGCTAAAAGCCGATTCCTTTGGCCCTTTGGCGTGCATGCTCTGAAGAACTCGCTTCGCGCTCTTTTGCCCGCCTCGTTTTCTTCACTCTCCCTTTTTGTGTCTCTCTGTTTCTCATTTCTCTGAAAGTTCACCATTTTTTCTGGTAATGCTCTTTCTTTAAGCTCCCTGTTCTTTCTTTTTTGTGTGTATATGCATGTGTTGTAGGATCGTTGTGTGCGTGAGTTTTGGTTGAAAGGTTCTGACTTTGTGATACCATTTTCATGTTTTTTGATAGAAAGCGTTGAAGCTGCTTCTGGGTCTTTGTATCTGTCTCTCTACAAGCTCACAATTGTTGCTGGTAACTCTCTTTGTCCACCCCCCTCCTCTCTCTCTCTAAGCTCTCTCTGGTATCTTTCTGTTTTGTACGATTCTTGTTTATGTGTGTGATTTTGCTGTAAAGGTGCTGAGTCACTTGGTAATATTTTTGATTGTTTTGGTAGAAAATATTGAACCTTTGTGGGTAGGATGTTGGACTATAGCTTGCCTATAGCAAGGAGAACAAGGGCAAGGGTAGACCAAGCTTACAAGGAGTATTTTGAGAAAAAGAAGAAGAAGAAGGATGGTGTGGGTGACTCGGCCGGAGTGATTCAACCCACTGGGGGTAAATTACTTGATGGCTCTAACAAATTGGGGTCTTGTTGTAGAATGGACCCTGAGTCTGTAGCTGTTTCTGATGGTGGTGAGGAGGAGGCCAGCGTGCAAATTATTGGTGTGGGCTCATTGGGTGAAAGGGAGGAAGATTCTGTGGATTCTTGTTCTGGAGAGAGTGCAAAATTGAAGAATGGGAAGAAATCAAAATTGGGTTTTGGGAAAACTGAGAATGTGGGTCCAATTGATGAGGAGAATAGTGATCATGACATGGTGTTTGTAGGTGAAGAGGGAGGAGGAGGTTTTGGTTGCTTGGATTTGCAGAAGAGTGAGGGTGCCAGTGAGGTTGCCGGTGACAAAGCCAGTGAGGATGAGAATGTCAGTGACGATAACTCAAAAGAAACAGAGACCCTGTCTAGTGAGGACGAAAGTTCTTATTCAGAACATGAGGATTATGAACCAGGAGCTGAAACAGCTGATAGCTTAGGGCAGTTGAATTCTCTTGGTGGAGATGTTCAAGTGAAAAAGGAGCAGAATGATAATGAAAGTGAGGTTAGACAGGGAAGTGGGGAAGTGGGTGAGGGGCAAAGTGCTGAGGTTGGTGTGAAGAGAAAGAGAAGGCTTGGATTGGATATATTACTTGATACACACAATGACATTGATAGCAACAAAGATCATGCCGTTAATTCTGGCCAAAAGTTTAACTGTGTGGCACACCGAACTCGTTCGCAAACTAGTTCAAGTTTTGGAAAGAAGAGAACAGAACCTGGAACATTTAGTCAACCAATTTTTGTTGACGAGGATGATTTAGGTTATTCTGGGAATGATGATGGCATTGATGGTGTTGATGAAACTTGTTGGAATGGTCAGAGAACAAGGTGTCATGAAAAGAGAAGGTCTGATGATAAGATAAATGATGACAATGGCAAGACCTACCTTGGTAGAAAGAAAATTGGGTCAGATAGAGGGAAAACTAAGTCTGATGAATGGAATGATGGGCAGAAAGTATGTAAGAAGAACGAAGGGGATTTGGGGAACTCCATTGACAGAAAGTGCACCCGGGCAACAAAAGATTTCAATTTTTTTAAGAATCTTGTACATTCCTTTTATGATGAGAAAAAAGTGCCACTGGAAGGATTTGCTTCCTCTGGGGATGAAGCACCCGAACATGAAAGAACTTCACCAGAAGCTACAAAGAAAACTCTTCCATTGAAGTTCACTTTTAACTTGGGCCAGTCAAGTCCACCAGAGAAGTCAGATTCTGATAGTGAACTAGATAGACTTTGGGCCCTCTGTGACTTTGGTTCCAATGATTCTAATGAGGAAGGGTTAGCTTCCTTCGGCAACGAAGTCCCTGAAGACGACAAGAATCCATCAGCAGCTACGAAGAAAACTCTTCCATTGAAGTTCACTTTTCAATTGGGCCAGTCGAGTCAACCAGAGAAGTCAGATACTGATAGTGAAGTAGAAGGGCTTTGGGCCAAGTATGACTTTGCTGATATTAATTCCACTGATCCTAAGGTGGAAGGGTTAGCTTTCTTCGGCAATGAAGCCCCAGAAGAGGGAAGAGATCCAGAAGCAGCTAAGATGATGACTCTTCCATTGAAATTCGATTTTAAATTGGAGCAGTCAAGTGTACTAGAGAAGTCAGATTTTGATAGAGAACTAGATAAGCTTTGGCTTTACTGTGACTTTGCTCTCAGCACTTGTGAGATAGGTTCCACTAATTCAAATGTGGTAGGTTGCCTTGTACAACTCTGTTTTTATTCCGCTCTTTAAAGTACATACTATTCGCTTTAATGTTGCACAATCTGTTAGTATACATTTTCACTTAGGTGTCTAATATCATTATGAGTGGTTATATTATTTCAATAGTCCCATCATTTTCTACGCCCATAGCTCGTGGTACTTCTTGTCACCCCTCTCCTGCATCACGCATGCATGAAAACATTTTTACAGAATGGGTACTTGTAATCTTTCACATGAGTTCGTTTTGTTTCTTGCATGGGATTGTTAATGATAAGTGAAAGTTTGATTGGCAGGTTGAAAATAAAGATTCACTCCCTCCTGTTAATGAAGCTGACACAGACACAGCTACCCTTTGTAGTAAGGGGAATCACCAATATATACTTGATGAAGAGATTGGAGTCATGTGCAGATTTTGCTTTATTGTAAAGCAGGAGATCAAGTATTGTATGCCATCTTTTGTAAGTCTTTCAATTGCTGTATTCATGTTATTTTCAATTAAAAAAATGATCATGCTATTACTTGGAACTTTTTTATTTGGACTAAACTCTTAAATTCCATGGTTTAATTACTATGATAATACTGAATACAGAGCATTATTTTTTGTTTGGCACATGCATTAGTATGCATCCTTTGTTGGCAATTTATCCAGATAAGTTTTACAGGGTTAGAGCAATGGCTTACTTACCATAGCTGGAATTGACCAAGTTTTATTGGATCTGACAGAAAACTGCCAGTTCAAGTTGTTGACCCAATTGGGGTATTTCATTTTTTTTTTTTATTTCAAGTGTTATTTGTTGGATTTTTTTTGTATTATGCTTCTTGTGAATAGAGCTTGGACTTGGCGCCTTGCTTTTATTTATTTGGGAACTCAAAGTTATACGGCCTTTATTCTGATAAAGCTTTCTTTCTTTGATATTACGAGTGTTGTGGGATGAAATTATTCATCGATATCATTGATGTGCCATTAATACTTCCAAAATCTGCAACTTGCTGATTTTAGTGATTCAAATTAGAATCATCAACTTTGTTGTGCTGAATTTTCTGGCCAATATCAAATTTTGATTTAATGCTTTATTGAGCCTTGTAAATTATGTTGCTTTGAATGATTTACTATATAAGCTAAAATCTGTTCTTCTTTTACTAGTCTTATTTGATTTAATGCTTTATTGAGCCTTGTAAATTATAAGCTAAAATCTGTTCTTCTTTTACTAGTCTTCTTTCCGGTGCTCTACTGCTCTGTGCTTATGAGCTTAATTATTATAATTTAATGTATCAGATATGTGATATTTCACTTGATTATGATGATTCCAGGATAAAAACCCTTTCGGGAAATATGGTAGGAGAGGGTTTCAAACAGAGGAGCAGTGTAACTTTGATGAGCATGAGGCTGGCTTTAATTCCCATTTTGGCAGTGATACCCATGTTAATGATGAAGAAGGCACAGTGTGGGACTTAATTCCTGGTGTTAAAAGAAGTATGTATTCTCACCAGCGCGAGGGTTTTGAGTTTATTTGGAATCATTTAGCTGGTGAAATTCACCTTGAAGAGTTGGAGAAAACATTTAGCGCGGATGGTGGGAACGGATGCTTGATATCACATGCTCCTGGAACAGGAAAGACTCGTTTAACTATTGTCTTTCTCCAGTCATTCATGGCATTTTGCCCACAAGCCAGGCCACTCATAATTGCTCCTTGTACCATGCTCCTTACCTGGGGAGAGGAGCTTAAGAAATGGAATTTTCGCATTCCCTTTCACAATCTCAACGACCCCGAGTTATCTGGCCAAGAGGATAATGCAGCTACCAACTGTATGAAGCGTGAAAGCCAGTTCCATGTTCGCGATAAGCGAATGTTGAAGTTGTATTCCTGGAGAAAGGAAAAAAGCATCCTTGTGATCAGTTACAGACTGTTTGAGAACCTTTGTGGAGGACGTCTTAAGAATAAGGACAAAAATAAAACTTCTGTAGCTTTGAAAAAGGATGAGGTAACAAGGAAGATCCTTCTCGAGAATCCTGATGTTGTGGTTTTTGATGAAGGGCACACTGCTCGTAATGATGACAGCCATATTTGGAAGGCCATATCGCAAATAAAAACCAAAAGGCGCATTCTTCTTTCAGGAACCCCTTTTCAGAATAATTTTCAGGAGCTCTTCAACACAGTCCGCTTGCTGAGGCCAGAGTCTGAAAACTCGATCTCTAGTAGAGAATACAGAAGGCGAGACCGAAAGAACTTTGCAGAGAATACAAAACTAGCCACAGAGTTTAGAGCTAAGATTTCTCCATTTGTGCATGCTTACAGAGGTGACATACTTCAAAATAGTCTTCCGGGGTTAAGGAAATGCCTTGTAACTTTACAGCCAACCCAGTTACAGGAGAGCTTTATTAAGAGAATTCAGGGGATAAAGAAACAATTTGAATATGAACGCTTTGAGGCTGAAATATCTGTTCATCCTTCGATCATGCTCAAGGAAGACATGTTTTCTGGTGACTGGGATATTTTGAAAAGAGTTCAATCAAATCCTGGAGCTGGAGTGAAGGCCAAATTTGTAATAGAACTCGTACGGCTTTGTGATGCTTTGAATGAAAGAGTTCTTGTGTTCAGTCAATACCGTGGTCCCTTGAAAATTGCAAGGGACCTTCTTAAATCTCAATTTCAGTGGACTGAAGGACTAGAGGTTCTGTACATGGATGGAGAATGTGATGCAAAGCAACGCCAATCCTCAATTAAGGTTTTCAATGATCCTTCAAGTAAAGCCAAGGTGTTGCTAGCTGCAACCCGAGCCTGCAATGAAGGCATCAATCTGGTTGGAGCTTCAAGGGTAGTGCTCCTTGATGTGACATGGAATCCTTCTGTGGAAAGGCAAGCCATCTCTAGGGCCTATAGGCTGGGACAGAAGAATCTTGTCTTCATCTACCATCTCATCATGGCTGAAACAAAAGAGGAGCACAAACACAGTTGTCAAGTTGAGAAGCATAGGCTCTCAGAATTGGTCCTTTTTTGTTCTAACAGAGTTGGTGCTGGGAAGAAGATAGCAGATGCAGCCTCACAGGATAAAGTGTTGGAAGAGATGGTTCAGCATGAGAAGCTTGAGCATATATTTAAAAGGATAACAGTGCTGGATGAAGACAAGCTCAAAGCTTGAACCACAGGCAACTTCTCAGTTTTTTTTTCCGTCTTTTGATTTATATACAGTGATAGGGTCCCCCCCCTTCCACAGATGGAAAGAAGCAAGGCCTAGATGGAAGGGTTAGAGTCTTGATGGTGACTTATGGGGCTTGTATAGGGATCTTCTTGTGGCTTGGGATTATGGTTGCAGGCAGTTGGAAGTGGAGTTGGACTCATCTGTTGCTGTTCGATTGGTTTTGAATCCTTTGCATAGTTTGCATTCTCTTTGGATAGAAGTGTCTGGCTAGTTTGGGTTGTTTGGGCTTTAGCCTGCCATTTTACCAACAAAAAACAAAAAAAGCAAGGTCTAGATGATGAACATGAAAATTTCTTTTGGGAATTAGCAAAAATATTGACTGTTCCACAAGTGAATGTGCTGTGATTGGATGATATGGCGAAGTCTGAGGTGGGTTTGTTGGTCTTCCACAACTGCAGAAACTTGGAGGGGCTGGTGCTTGCTTGTGATTTGGGTTTTCGTTGTTGTATTCTAGAGTGTGATGCTCTACACATTCTGATGTTTGTTTGGCTACTGAAAGTGCTATTGTTGAGGAGCTTCGTAATTTGTGTGGTTATTTTGAGTCTATTATGTTTCAATACCGGCCTTGTCCATGTAATCTGAGCTGCCCATAAGTTTGCTCAATTTGCTTTGTCGATTCTATTGTGTGGGACAGTGGGTGGAGGATGCTCCCCCTGTTGTTTAATTGGCTTTAAATTAAACCCAACCCAATGTTTATTTGTGGCTTTAGTTTTGACCTACCCATGTCATCCAATAACAAGAAAGAGCTGCATTTTTGACTAGAAGAAGAAAGCCATGTGAGGTGCTTTTGACAATTTGCAGCCACACTTTTTGACAAGAAGAGCTGCATTTTTGACTAGAAGAAGAAAGCCATGTGAGGTGCTTTCGGCAATTTGCAGCCACACTTTTTTGACAAGAAGAAAGCCATGTGAGGTGAGTTGTTGCAGCCACACCTTTTTGACTAGAAGAAAAAAAAAAAGGCCATTTTTCTTTGGCTGGTGAGGGACTTTTCGGCAACAAGTTGAAGAAGAGATTTGTCTTCTTATTTCTTTCTCTTGTTCTTTGCAAGTAAGGGAGTGTATTTATTGGGTGTATTTGGGACATTGGGTATGTGAGAGTTTTTCGTTTTGCCAACACTCTTTGTAAAACTCTCTATTGATTATAGTAGAATTTCGTTGTCTCCCAAGTGGATGTAGCTCAGTTACGCTGACTGAGTGAACCACTATAAATCTTGGTGTCTCTTGTTAATTGGTGTTCTCTTTATCCCTCTGCTTTGATTACTTCTACCTCAAATCTATTGTTTCATTGGATAGTGTCTTTGACAATATATTTGTGATTGCCATATTGTTAATTGCTTCCGCACAACAAATTGGTATCAGAGCTATTGGTTCAACCTTGGGGTTATATGAAAATTGGAGGCATGGATAAGGGGAAGGAGAAAGAAAAGATGTCTGCTAGGCCTTCTATTGCAAATGCTAAGTTTGAAATTGAGAAGTTTGATGGCACCAATAACTTTGGCATGTGGCAATGTGAAGTGATGAATGTCTTATTTCAACAAGAGTTAAATATTGCTCTTGAGGATAAACCTGAAGAGATGGATGAAAAAGAATGGAAGAAAATAAACCGGTGGGCTTGTGGCACCATTCGGTTGTGTCTTGCTAAAGATCAGAAATATTTTGTCATGAAGGAAGACTCNAAGGAGTTATGGAAGAAGTTGGAAGATAAATACATGACCAAGAGTCCAGAAAATCGGCTTTTTTTGAAGAAGAAGCTCTTCCGATTTCAATATCGACAAGGTATTTCTATGCATGAACACCTCAATGATTATAATAAAATTTTGGCAGATTTGGCTAATTTGGATGTACAAATATCTGATGAAGATAAAGCTTTGTGTTTGCTAAATTCGCTTCCGGATGATTATGATCATTTGACAACTACTTTGTTGTATGGAAAAAGTGAGGTGAAGTTTGATGATGTCTCTAATGCATTGGTGAGTAATGAATGTAGAAAAAATGATCAAAAGATTCATAATTCACAGTCAGAGGCACTTGTAGCAAAAGGGAGAAGTGACGATAGAAAATCTGGCAAGAGGGGGAAGTCTCGTTCTAAGTCTCGAGGAAAAAGTCTTGCAAAAGATGAATGTGCTTTTTGTCGCCAAAAAGGACATTGGAAGAAAGACTGCCAAAAATTGAAGAATAAAGACAAGAAAAGTTCTGAAGCAAATGTTGCAAAAGTAGAAGATGGAGATGATTTTGATTTTGCTTTAACTGGTTCATTGTCCGATAAACATTCTAAGGAGTGGGTATTGGATTCGGGTTGCACCTATCATATGTGTCCTAATAGGGACTGGTTTTCTAACTTCAAGGAGCTAGATGGTGGAGTTGTTTTGATGGGTAACGACAATGCCTGTAAAACAAAAGGGATAGGTAAAATCTGTTTGAAGATGTTTGATGGAACAGTTAGAGAGTTGAATGATGTTCGGTATGTACCGGATATGAAGAAAAATCTCATCTCCTTAGGTGCTTTGGAATCTAAGGGTCTTAAGATTACCATGGAAGGTGGAGTCCTAAAAGTGGTCTATGGAGCTTTAGTGGTGATGAAAGGTACAAGGCAAAACAATTTGTATTTCTTGCAGGGTAGTACAGTGACAGGTGGAGCAGCAATCTCTACAGATTCAATGGATGCAGACACTACTAGATTATGGCATATGCGTCTTGGCCATCCTGGTGAGAAAGCTATGCAATTGTTGGTGAAAAAGGATTTGTTGAAAGGTGCAAAGGCTTGCAAATTGGAATTTTGTGAACATTGTGTTTTGAGAGGGTTTCGTTTTGCCAACACTCTTTGTAAAACTCTCTATTGATTTTAGTAGAATTTCGTTGTCTCCCAAGTGGATGTAGCTCAGTTACACTAACTAAGTGAACCACTATAAATCTTGGTGTCTCTTGTTAATTGGTGTTCTCTTTATCCATCTGCTTTGATTACTTCTGCCTCAAATCTATTGTTTCATTGGATAGTGTCTTTGACAATATATTTGTGATTGCCATATTTTTTTGGCTTCTGCACAACAATATAAACAAACAGTAATAGATAAAACAGATAGTAAAAACCTTAAAACAACAATCGGGATAGAAAACTTGATGGAGAGATAGCAACGAGGTTGGCAGCAACTGAGATACCAGTGTTACCTCACTTCTCTTTGAAGGAAGATCGACACAGAGAGGATCGACTAGAAAGGATCAGATCAGCAGGTCTCTCTGCTGAATGGTGGCAGGTCTGGGCTCTCTGCTGAACGGCGAAAAATTGACTCAGAAAAATTGGTTCTGCTGATCGGAAAGGGATTGGGCTCTTCTTGAATAAGCAGAAATAGGATGATCAATAGAATTGGTTCTGCTGATCGGAAAGGGACTGGGCTCTTCTTGAATAAGCAGAAATAGGATGATCAATAGAATGAAAAGCTGGTTTCGCTTCTCTTTGAATGATCTATAGAAATTAGGGTGTTTATTTTCCAGCCAGAGAGGTAGGCAGCGGAAATCTTTAGCCTTTTTAGCTCTGATACCAAATTGATAATTGGCTGAAAAGTCGTTCTTTTCATTTATCTGAAGGAATGAATTTATACAGATACAAATTACACTAATTTCAAGCTAATCACATGCTAACAGCTAATTATATGCTGTAGAGTTGACTTAAGCTAGCTAACAGCTAATCACATGCTAACAGCTAGCTAACAGCTAATTATATGCTAACTGAGACAACCCAACAAATTCTTCCAAAGGCAAAGAAATTCTTATAATCAAGCCTTTTGACTTACGAGAGCATTGAAAACTCAAAGATGATCATGAAATCCTCCAAAAAATAAACAAAAAGTTAGAAAGCCTCCATCTAACTGAAACAAATTCTCCAAACAAAAATACTATGAGAGTAATTACCCAAAATTCTCAGGATTTGGATTTAAAGGATCTTCAAATCAATAAAATGAAAACTAAACAACCTTATTACCCAAGACCTTCGCTAATAGATCTACAATTTAAAACAAGACAAAAGTTTACACATTCAACATTTTATGGATCCAATCTTTATGAATAGAATATTGATGGAATGAGTGAATATCAAATAGTCCAACATATAAACGAAATGCTAATGGCAGCAAATACCTATAGAAGTGTGGGAAAGGGTGATGTGACCGTCACCAAAATTTTAATTACTGGTTTTACTGGCCAATTAAAAAGATGGTGGGATCACTACCTTTCTAACTAAGATAAACAAACAATTATGTAAAGTGTAAAAAAGGATGAAGACGGAAGTCCTGTTCTAAACCAACAAGGCTAACCCATTCCTGATTGTGTGGTAACTTTAATTTTTGCCATATTTAGACACTTCATCAGAGAAAATTCTACTTTCATGAATAGATCAGAAGACACTCTGACAAACCTCAAATGTAAGAAGATGCAAGATTTTTCTTGGTATAAAGATGTTTTTCTTACCAGAGTTATGATGAGAGAAGACTGTTCCCATTTTTTCTGGTAAGAAAAATTCATCTCAAGATTACCTAATCTTTTCGTCGAAAATGCTAGGATAAAACTTAGACAAATATATAATGACAAAATCTCCTATGGAGAATTGACATTTGGACAAATTATAAGTGTTATCAATTCAATAGGTGTTAAATTGTGTACAAACATAAAAATAAAAAAACCAATTGAAAAGAGAACAAATAACTTCGAGACAAGAATTCGGTAGCTTTTGTGAACAATTTAGTTTTCAAAGGTCTTTCAACAAAAGGCCAAGTAAACATTATCAAGAGAAAACCCATAAAAAGCCTTCTTACCCAGAAAAATTACCAAAAAAAAGAAGCTTTTCAAAGAAACCTCATAAGACATCTTCTTACTCAAAAACCAAAAAACCCTTGATTTGTTATAAGTGTGGAAAAATTGAACATTATATAAATCAATGCAAAGTTAAACAATCAATAAAGCCTTAAATCTAGATAGCAACATAGAAGAAGCAATTATGAATATCCTGATTGACACCAACCAATCAGATTCCTCAGCTTATAGTTCTTTGGAAGAAGATCTCCAAGTTGATGAACTTGACTGGGAGTCAAGCTCAAGTGACACCACAAGCCAAGAAAATATATGTGAAAATTTTCAAAAAACAAAATTTTGCTTAGGATGTAAACCTAATGAAAAAAATAAGCAAAATATTAATATGATTACTATAAAATCCAAAAAGATCAATTTAATACTCCAAGAAGCAAAAAATGAATTATAAACTTTGCCTTACAAATAGAATACTCATATCTTCAAACAAGTTACCTGACTGCCACTATTCTTAAGGACAAAGGAGAAAGTTCAGAATCAACCGAACAACAACGATTTTATGATTTAAATGATGTTTTCAAAAAATTTTCAAAAGAAAAGAAAGAAGCCCCTCTTGCTCTTGAAGACCTCCAAAATGAAATCAACAACTTTAAAAAATAAATAGTTCAATTAAGATTCGAATTGGCAGCTACCCAAGCTAGCTTATTCGCACTTGAAATTCCTCAATTTCAAAGAGAAGAAAATGTTGAAGAAGAAGAAGAAGAGGAAGAAAAAGAAAATGATGCCTTCCTCTAAACCATTTCAAGGATTTCTTATTAGAAATGGAA
>QANT01007367.1:0-24141 GCA_003254885.1 Purshia tridentata
GTTATTAATATTTGAAGAGAGAAGAGAGGGTCCTTGATTTGAAGAGAGAGAAACTGAATTCTCAAATAAAGATTCATTTTGAAGGGTCTCTTGGAGCCNAAAATACCCTTCTCTCTCTTCAAAAAATGAAGAATTCTTCATTTGAATAGTCTTTTGGAGATGCTCTAAGTTGCCGATTATGGAAAGCAAATTTCCTCATTGATGTCGACAGGCCAATAACTCTTGGACTTCTGAAGTTTCCTTTGTCAATTCATTCCCTTTCATTAATTTATTAGTTTCTCAATTTATAGACGTGGAAAAATATAAATTAAAACTATTAAGAGCATTTTTAATAAATTCTTTAAAATTTATTTTTTAAATCTCATTTTACATGACAATTTGAAGACCCAAAATTATTCATTTTAATAAATTTTTTAAATTTAAACGAAATTTAATTTTATTGATTTTTAAAATTAATATTTTAATTTAAAGAGTCTAATTCAATCTTTAAATTCGACTAATTGATCTTGAATTCTTATTTTGAAAAATTTGTTATAAATTTTTCCAACATGACCTTATAATAAATGAAGCATCCAAAATCTTTTGAAAGATATCTTACTCTTAGAGATGCTTTAAGGCCATTTTCTGGACAAGGGCCTGCAGGCCCACCACATCAAGATTAAACCCATGAATTTTCTTAAATTCAGAGTAGCATATTCAAGAAACCCATCTCTTTAATTTACTTACCAACAAAAAAAAACCCAAATTCTTTAATTTGCTTACAAACAAAACAAAAAACAAACCCAATTCTTTAATCAAATCTTTTTTGGAGATCCAAACCCAAAAAGTTCTGTAATAGTGTAAGTTGTAACCACAAAAAAGAGGGAAAAACTCAAAAAAGAGAAAAAATTCAACAGTGGTCGTACCTCTTTCGTACTAATTGTCTTCTACAAAATTCTCAATCCCTCCGTTTTCCTGTGTGTCTAGTGGAAAAAATGGCAGCGAAACTGGGTTCGTTCAAGTACAATTTCCAAGAGAAAAGAGAGAGATTGCTCTCAACCAACAAGGGCTATTCAGAGCTGGGCTTCGTCCACCTCGAGGACCAGCCATATGGGTCTTCTCGTTGTTGCTCTTTTCGATCAGTTTCCGACAGAATTCTGAGCTGGTGCAGGACTGTACAAGATGTTACTTACCGCGCAGTTCAGATGGGTCGATCCGATCCGAGAAAGATCATGTTCTCGGCGAAGATGGCTCTGGCTTTGGTGATAATTTCGCTGCTGATTTTCCTCAAAGAGCCTTTTAAAGAGCTCAGTCGCTACTCGGTTTGGGCCATTCTTACTGTTGTTGTGGTATTTGAGTTCAGTATAGGTATTGGTTTTTATCTTGTTGTTGGCTCTATCCGTTTTGTTTTTGGCTATTTTTAGTCATTTTGTCATCTGGGTCTTCGTCAATTTGCACGCGTGCCTATGCTGTTGGGAGTCTCTGACTGTATTTTTGCATTTTTAACTTTTCATAATTGCAAACATGGCATTCTTTGTTTTTTGGTGCTAAAGTTTTCTTTTTTTGTTGATATGATAGTGTTGGAATTATCAATCCATAAGAACTGGACCAACTTTGACGTGCAGAATTTTAAAAAGTAGACAGTGTAATCACTGAAATGAACTGAAAAAAGCATTGAGTTCATGATTGCAATAATGAAGTGAAGTTAATTTTATCTTTTCACGAGAAGTTGTTATGGTTCCCAGCTTTCCTTAATCATCCAAATCATTTTGTTCGTTCACATGTTTTTGATTAAATCAAGTCAATCATCTCCCTTTTGGTTTTATAATCTTTCTTATTCCGTTTGGTTAGTGTTGGGCCTTTACTGGTTGTTCATTGCTAAGATTCAACATTTTTTTTTTCAGTGTACTTTGTTGTGTTCCAACATGAGCACACGCATGTCTATTTTACTTTCTTAATTTCAGTGGCTATGTTGTTCTGTAGGAGCGACTCTGAGCAAAGGATTTAACCGTGGGTTGGGGACATTATCAGCTGGAGGCCTAGCTTTGGGTATAGCAGAGTTATGTGGGTTAGCTGGAGAGTGGGAAGAAGCTGTTATTTTTGCTAGTATCTTTATCATAGGTCTGAATTTGCAATCACTATATTTTTGGTAGTCATTCGTAAGTTCAATGTATGTTTCTAAATTTTTTTGTTTACATTTTCATGACATTTTTGTGTGTTTGCCAGCATTTTTTGCAACTTATGCAAAGCTGTACCCGACAATGAAGCCTTATGAATATGGATTTCGGGTGTTCTTGTTGACATATTGTTACATCATGGTATCTGGGTATAGGACAAGGGAATTTATCCATACAGCTGTGTCACGATTCTTGCTTATTGCACTGGGTGCTGGTGTTGGTTTGGGAGTAAATATATTAATTTATCCCATCTGGGCTGGTGAAGATCTACACAACTTGGTGGTAAAAAATTTCATGGGCGTTGCAAAATCTTTGGAAGGTTGATTTTCCTCTATGCTTTAAGTTTGATGTAGACACCGTAAAGTCTTTTGGTTTTTTTATAATCAATTTCCTTTATTGACTGTCTTTATCTTTCTTTAGGTTGTGTCAGTGGTTACCTTAATTGTGTTGAATATGAGAGGGTGCCTTCCAAAATTCTTACCTACCAAGCTTCTGATGACCCACTCTATAGTGGCTACAGATCTGCTGTAGAATCTACAAGCCAAGAGGACGCTCTGGTATGCTTTATTGCAATATGATGATGTATTGGCAGTTCATTGCATTAGAGAAGGTGATTTATTTATTTTTAAGTCCTTATTTATGCTTGTAGATGGGATTTGCTATCTGGGAGCCACCTCATGGTCGTTACAAAATGCTTCGATATCCATGGAAGAACTATGTAAAAGTAAGTGGTGCACTAAGGCATTGCGCATTCATGGTCATGGCATTGCATGGATGTATACTTTCTGAAATACAGGTACTAAACATTTCCATCTCTAACCAAATTTTGAGGCAATAACTGCAAACATACAGTATTTGTATTTTCATTTCATTTGTGCCTTTAAAGATGCTTTGATGTAGCATGGCAACGATGATATGTTGAGCCTCTTGAAGAATTTTTCAAAGTATTGTTCATTCCCAAAGTAGTTCCTTCTGACTTGTAATTCTCATAAAGGAGTAAATTGCAATTCTCCTTCTGATTTGCAGTTATCCTGTTTTATATACATTCACCTATGACGGTCTTCATGCATTTGAATCACTTTTTAAGAGTACTTGTAATTTTTCCATCTATTTATGTTTTTATTTCAAATGTTATAATGTCTTTTTCTTGAACTTCAAATGTTTGTGTATGTAGGCTCCTGCTGAGCGAAGACAAGTATTTCGTAGGGAGCTTCAAAGGGTAGGTTTTGAAGGTGCTAAAGTATTACGTGAACTTGGAAACAAAATGAAAAAGTTGGAAAAATTAGGTCCTATAGATATACTCAATGAAGTGCATGAGGCTGCAGAAGAGTTGCAAAAGAAAATCGACCAGAAGTCGTACCTTCTTGTCAATTCAGAAAGCTGGGAGATTGGAAATCGGCCAAATGAGCTGGAAGAAATCCAAGACCTATTGAACTTGGATGATGGTGAAAATAGATTCCGGGAATACAAATCCCGTAGTGAAGCTGTACTTGATCTAAGATCATTTCCTTTAGCGCAAAGTTGGAATGACCAAATGCCTGCGATACCAAATGGCAAGAGCGCCATACCCCATGAAACCCACTCCTTAAACCAGCCCACGGCCCCCGATATCCGCCGCTCCAACCTGCCCGTAGGTGTTCCCTCAAGAACATTCATGAAACAGATTTCATGGCCTGCAGGTGTTACACATAAGGTTCATGAAGTGCCCCAGGAACAATCCAATACCTTTGAAAATGCTAGTCAATTGTCGTTAGCCACATTTACGTCCCTGTTGATAGAATTTGTTGCAAGGCTTGAAAATCTTGTTGTGTCATTTCAGGAGTTAAGTGAGAAAGCAAAATTCAAGGAACCAGTTGAACACCAGAATCATTTGAGCCAGACGGGTTTAGGATTATAACTAGTAGTGTAATATTCTTCTTTAAATAGTTGGAGTCAATGTATAACTAGTGTTACATTAATTTGTTGTGTACTTTTATGTGGAATTAATGTAAAAGGAATTTTGAGGTGGCGAATTTTTGGACCTCCCCCACCAAATCTAGTCCGAGTACTGGTCAAATTTTCCTGCAAAATTTGGCTATATTTTAGGACCTTTTAAGTTCCCTTTTTTCATTTCATTCAATTTCATTAGCGAAATGGTATGTTATTTCCTTCTTGTTCACTAATCAAAATCCAGTTAATTTATTTTATTATTCTAAATATGGAAAATATAGTTGCATTGGTGTTGTTCATTACACAACACTTCCAATGATAAGGCCTCCACCCCATCAAAACCAAACCCATGCATTTACTTACATTTGGTACCTTTTTCTTTTGTTGTAGCATTCATAACCTAATTTAATCATTTCTCTAATTAACTTACGAGAAAAACAACCCATTTCTTTATTTACAAATTTTTCTGAGATCCAAACCCAAGAATTCTATAACCACCCAAAAAAAAAAGAGAACAAAAATTCAACACTGGTTCATACCTCTTTTGTATTATTTTTCTTCTATAAAATTCTCAAGCCCTCTGTTTTCCTCTGTTTCCTCTGTTTAATCCTGAAAAGGAAAAATGGCAGTGAAAATGGGTTCGTTCAAATACAATTTCCAAGAGAAAAGAGAGAGGTTGCTCTCAACCAACAAGGGCTACTCCGAGCTGGGCTTCGCCAACCTGGAGGAACAACAACCATATGGGTCTCGTCGTTGTTGCTCTTTTCGATCACTTTCTGATAGAATTGTGAACTTTTGCAGGACTGTACAGGATGTTACTGACAGGGCAATTCAGATGGGTCGATCTGATCCGAGAAAGATCGTGTTCTCGGCAAAGATGGGTCTAGCTTTGATGATCATTGCGGTGCTGATTTTCCTCAAAGAGCCTCTCAAACAGCTCAGTCGTTACTCGGTTTGGGCCATTCTCACTGTTGTGCTCATATTTGAGTTCAGCATAGGTATTATTTTTTTGGCTCTATACGTCTTGCTTTTGTCTTTTGTGTGTCTCTGTGCATGTCTCTGTACGTATATCTGTATCTTTGCATGTAAGTTTTCAGTTCCGCAAAGATGGATTATTTTATTTTATTTTACGCTAATGACGTTTTTTTTTGTTAATGTAAAGTGTTGGCATTGCTAGTCCATAAGAATTGAAACAATTTTAACGTGCAGTATTTTATAAACTGGAACTGCAGACAGTGTAATCACTGAAGGCATTTGAAAAAAAGCAGGGAGCTCATGATTGCAATATTGAAGTGAAGTTATTTTTTATTTTTTATTTTTCACTAGAAAGTGTTACGGTGCACAACTTTCCTAATCAATTTAACATCTATTTTTTTGTTCAGAGATGTTTTTGGTTAAATCAAGACCATCATCTTATTCTTTCTTTAGGTCTTGATAATAGCTTTAAACTTCTTCTTTATTTTACGTTTTTTTTTTTGGTTAGTGCTGTTCATTCCTCAGATTCACAAAGCATTTTTTTTTATCAGTGCAATTTGTTGTGTTCCAAAATGAGCACACACATGTCTATTTTACTTTCTTATTCTCAGTGGCCATGTTCTTCTGTAGGAGCGACTCTGAGCAAAGGATTTAACCGTGGGTTGGGGACATTTTCTGCTGGAGGCCTTGCTTTGGGTATGGCAGAGTTAGCTGTGTTATCTGGACAATGGGAAGAACCTATTATTGTCGCTAGTATCTTTATCATAGGTCTGAATTTGCAATCACTATCAATTTTTTTGTTGTTAGTCATTCGGAAGTTCAATATATGTTGCTGATTTCTTTTTTCCATTTTTATTTTCATGACTTGTTATGTGGTTGCTAGGATTTATTGTAACTTATGCAAAGCTATACCCAACCATGAAGGCTTACGAATACGGATTTCGGGTGTTCTTGATGACATATTGTTTCATCATGGTATCTGGGTATAGGACGAGGGAATTTCTGTATACAGCTGTGTCACGATTCTTGCTTATTGCATTGGGTGCTGGTGTTGGAATGGGAGTAAATATATGCATTTATCCCATCTGGGCTGGTGAAGATCTACACAACTTGGTGGTAAAAAATTTCATGGGCGTTGCAAAATCTTTGGAAGGTTGATTTACTATATGCTGTAAATTTCTTGTAGATGTAAAATATATATATTTTCTTAATTGTCCAGACCCTGGTTTTGTCATAATAGCTTTCATTGACTATCTCTATCATCTTTTAGGCTGTGTTAATGGTTACCTTAATTGTGTTGAATACGAGAGGGTCCCTTCAAAAATTCTTACCTACCAGGCTTCTGATGACCCACTCTATAGTGGCTACAGATCTGCTGTAGAATCTACAAGCCAAGAGGACGCTCTGGTATGCTTTACTGCAATATGATGATGCATTGACAGTTCATTGCATTAGCAAAGGTGAATTTTTTTTTTTTACTCATCATTTATGTTTGAAGATGGGATTTGCTATCTGGGAGCCACCTCATGGTCGTTACAAAATGCTTAGATATCCATGGAAGAACTATGTAAAAGTAAGTGGTGCACTAAGGCATTGTGCATTTATGGTCATGGCATTGCACGGATGTATACTTTCTGAAATACAGGTACTAAGCATTTCCATCTCTAACCTCATTGTGAGGGTATTAACTGCAGAGATACAGTATTGGTATTCTCATTTCATTTGTGCCTTCAAAAGATGCTTTGATATGTTGCATGAAAATGTTGATATGTTGAGCCTCTTGAAGAACTTTTGAAAGTATTGCTCATTGCAAAAGTGAACTTTTCTCAATTATCATTGCCTAGGAAAGTTCTTCCTGCAAAGTTATCTCTGGCAGTTTTGTCCCGAAGAATTCTTATTACATAACTTACAATGACCTACAATATCTTGTACTACATTCCTCATGGTTGCCACGTATTGAAACCTGTGGTGGACATAATATCTAGTACTGGATGTCTTATCCTGCATTATGTACATTCACCTATAACAATCCTCGTGCATTTGAATCACTTTTAAGAGTAATTGCAAATTTCCTTGAGCTATTCTATTCATCTAAATATGTTTTTATTGGAAATGTTATAATGCCTTTTTCTTTAACTTCTAATGTTTGTATATGCAGGCTCCTCCTGAGCGAAGACATGTATTTCATAAGGAGCTTCAAAGGGTAGGTTTTGAAGGTGCTAAAGTGTTACGTGAACTTGGAAACAAACTGAAAAGGATGGAGAAATTAGGTCAAATAGATATACTCAATGAAGTGCATGATGCTGCAGAAGAGTTGCAAAAGAAAATTGACCAGAAGTCATACCTTCTTGTCAATTCAGAAAGCTGGGAGATTGGAAACCGGTCAAAGGAGCTGGGAGAACCTCAAGACTTCTTCAGCTTGGATGATGATGACAATAAATTCCGGGAATACAAATCCCATAGTGAAGCTGTACTTGATGTAAGATCTTTTCCTGTGCCGCAAAGTTGGAATGCCCAGATGCCCGCGATGCCAGCTGCCATGAGCTCCACACCCCCTGAAATCCACCACTTGAACATGCCCACACCTCCTGATATTCGGCACTCCAACCTGCCCTCAAAAAGCACATTTTTGAAAAAGAGTTCATGGACTGTAGGTGTTACATCGAAGGCTGATGGAGTGCCAGAGGAAGAATCCAAGACCTATGAAAATGCTAGTCAGTTGTCATTGGCCACATTTACATCCCTGTTGATAGAATTTGTTGCAAGGCTTCAAAACATTGTTCACTCATTTGAGGAATTGAGTGAGACAGCAAAATTCAGGGAACCTGTGGAATCACCAGAAGCATAAGAGCCTCGTCCCGGGTTTTGGACCAGATTGCTTAACTGTCTGAAATCCTAAGATTGACATATGGCATACTATTCTGCTATGTTGAAATCTGCCGTTAGTTCTGTTCTAAAATACAATGGCACTGATTTCTGCTGCTGACATTACTCACAACAACAGTGTACTTTCTTCTCTGTTAATGCTGAGTGATCTCTATTTTGCTGACAAAGACAGAGAATATAAGCATTGATAGCTGATACTTCTGGGTTGGGAGGTCAGATAGCTTCCGTTAGTATTAGTCAGATCACTCCTGGAACGATGTGAACGGTCATAACTGAATACAAGAAACCAAGAAGGCTAGAAATTGATGTTTCAAACTAACACTGGCACGTTGATGTTGGTATTCTAGTTTTTGCTTCACCAAATTGTAATATGTAACTCTGGGGTAACAGGACTCCTGGATCACAAACCAAATTGGCTTAAATGATGCAAAAATTACTTTTTCTTTGAATGAATGTCTGTTTCTTCCAAAAAACAAACCAAGCTTTGATAATTAATGAATGAGGTCTTGCTTCTGTTCACGTTGTTTATAGTTATATACTTTCAGTATTGTTTAGTTTTGAAGTACTAGTTTAGTTCTATTTGGGGTAATACATATCACGACACATACTAAACCATATGGATTGTTTTTTATTTTCCTTTAAATTAATGAAGAAAACAAAGGAGAGAGGTTGATCACAGATAGAATGATTTGTAATGTAGAAATTTACATTAATTTTATAAGGATTAAAATTTAATGATTGTGAAATAGAATAACTTGTTGACATAGGTTTACTGTCCTAAAATTGGAACTGACACATAGGTTTATTAAAAAGCTAATTTTTTCTTAAAATTTGGGAACTTATCGATTTTGCGTTGATATTTATCTCGATTATGGGAATATATGTATATACAAATGGAAAAATTATGTATGTCTCAAAAGTGAGTATAAAATAAGCATTTATTTAACTTGAAGTGAAGTCTTTAAAATATAACAGTTTCATAGCATTCATATATTTATAACAAGAAAAAAAATAAAGAAAACGAAAATTCTATCAATTTGAAAAATAAAAATAAATAATTGTATTATTAAGAAAATTTTTTTTTTATTGTGTAAGAGGGGTTTTTTCTTTATTTGTAAATTAAAAAAGGAAAAAGAGAGGAGAAAAAAGAAAAAAAGACAAAGTCGGTCGGGGCACGGAGAAACCGAATCGGGCCGAGCGGGATTCGGTCCA
This sequence comes from Purshia tridentata, assembly GCA_003254885.1. Lineage (NCBI taxonomy): Eukaryota > Viridiplantae > Streptophyta > Magnoliopsida > Rosales > Rosaceae > Purshia > Purshia tridentata. The sequence continues at coordinate 9,159 of QANT01007367.1, forward strand.
AGTGTAAAATGTTCGGTCAAAAACGAAATGAAACTCCTCGAGTTTGAAGGAAAATTAAGCAGCAGATCTCTCGTGGTTCTCACCCCAAAAGGGCTGTGAATCTGTCCCATTTCCAACACTGCTTCTTTAGATCGAGCTCTCCAAACAAGCCCTAAGGTACCTCTTCTTCTATCTTCTCTCTTGCTTGTTCTGCTTGTTTGTGCTCTCTATCTCTCGTTATTTATTTTTTGTTTTGTTTTGTTTTTCTTTAATTAATTTCATGCTAAGTTGTTCCTTTCGCATATCCGAGATTTTCCTTCCAATTTCCATTTCTCAGATTTCATTTCCCACCGTAACAATAATTAATTCGTATAATTTTGAACCATTTCTGAGGATCTCATTGGAAATCGATTAGAATCTGTTTCTATTTTCGTGCAAGTATTATTTAATTAAAACTCTGATTCTTAGGTACTTTTTGAAGTACCCTAATCTTTTAAAATAATTGTGGAACTTGGTCCAAGTTCATAAGTATGTCCATCTGTTTGGTTGCTGATAAAATAAAGGAGTTTTCTGTTTTTTGTTTTAATGTGGAATTAAGGATTTTCTAAGTAAGCATTTTGAAAATTGTCTTTTTTCCAGTTGGGCAGAATTTGTGGACAAGATGGCTATGATCGATGAACCTCTATACCCAATTGCAGTTTTAATTGACGAGCTCAAGAATGAAGACATCCAGCTCCGGTTGAACTCAATCCGCAGGCTGTCCACTATTGCTCGCGCGCTTGGGGAAGAGAGGACCAGGAAAGAACTGATTCCTTTCCTGAGTGAGAACAATGACGATGATGATGAAGTGCTTCTTGCAATGGCAGAAGAGTTGGGGGTGTTTATTCCCTATGTGGGCGGTGTAGGGCATGCCAATATTCTGCTCCCACCTTTAGAAATGCTATGCACTGTTGAGGAAACATGCGTGAGGGACAAAGCAGTGGAGTCATTGTGTAGAATTGGGGCACAAATGAGGGAACAAGACTTGATTGATTATTTCATTCCTTTGGTTAAGGTCAGATGATTTAACTCTCTTTAATTGTTTTCTGTGAGGTTTCTGTGTATTTCCACCTGATTTATAAACCCTCTCTGAATATGCCTATGCTTTGGGTGTGGAGTCTGGACAAGGCTAGGGTTGTAGGTTCACAATTCAAAATTTTGATTCTTTGTTTTCTTTTCTTTCTATTCCGTTAAATGCAATAATTTACTAATTTACTAAAACTTATTTTATGTACTAATTTTTCATTCTTGGAATCACAATATCTTTTTGCATATTTATCTCAACTATACAGAGACTGGCTGCTGGCGAGTGGTTTACAGCCCGAGTTTCATCATGTGGTTTGTTTTATATTGCTTATCCTAGTGCCCCAGAGGCTTTGAAAACTGAACTACGAACGATATACAGTCAACTGTGCCAAGATGACATGCCCATGGTTAGAAGATCTGCTGCAACTAACCTGGGAAAATTTGCTGCAACTGTTGAAGCTGTGCACCTCAAAACTGACATCATGTCTCTATTTGAGGATTTGACACAGGATGGTAAGTGCTGGTGATTCTTTTGGTTGTCACACTTCAACAATATTATTGAAAGTGTTTAGCTGAAGGGTTTATGTATCTATTATCATACCGTATATACTCTATCTTATGACTACAGATGATGGTATTAATTTTAGCATTGGTATGAAGTATGAAATTCTCTCTAATCACTCTTGTATTCAGATCAGGATTCTGTTCGGTTATTGGCTGTCGAGGGTTGTGCAGCTCTTGGGAAGTTGTTGGAACCTCAACATTGTGTTGCCCATATTCTTCCTGTCATTGTTAATTTTTCACAGGTATAGCATATTTTTGCTAGCTCATACTTGTGAATTATGAATTGCAATGTGTTATGTACTCTTGCCAATATGTGTATTCAAATTTGTTCTTTTGACCAGGATAAGTCTTGGCGTGTTCGCTACATGGTTGCAAATCAATTATACGAGCTGTGTGAAGCTGTTGGTCCAGAAGCTACAAGGTAATCATTTTATTTTGTGGCTTGGCTGTCACTTTGAATGTTGTATTACTCGTCTATTGTAATTCTATAATTGACAATTAGGATCATTGGACCACACTACAGGGTGGGTCCAACAATGTTGTCCCTTTCTTCCCTTAAAAAAGGATCCTTCTTATGAAAGGGATTCTATGTGTGTGTGTGTGATTTTATGTATTAATTGGGATTTGAGCCAATATCTTAGTAATAATTTAAGAATTTGCCACTCGAATTCTAATAGATGATCATTGTGGTGCCGACACACTTTAGGTCGGACCTGGTGCCTGCATATGTCAGACTTCTCCGCGATAATGAGGCTGAAGTTCGAATAGCTGCTGCTGGAAAAGTAACCAAGTTTTGCCGAATTTTGAATCCAGAACTAGCTATTCAGCAGATCCTTCCATTTGTGAAGGTACACATCTCACCAAATGCTCTGCATAGATTTTCTTTAAATAGTTTGTTGGACTAATTTTATGCAAGTCTGGTACTGTTTCTGTTGTACAAAAATGATATGATTTAGTTTGCCTCCCATAGGAGTTGTCAACAGATTTGTCCCAGCATGTTCGTTCTGCATTGGCTTCAGTGATAATGGGAATGGCACCAGTTTTAGGAAAGGCAAGAATCTTCTGTTGTTTTTGTTAATGCAAATTCTTCAATAAAAGCAATGTTTTTCTCCCTATCCTTATATTAAATTTACTTTCTTTTGGTGGTTCTCTTGGTGGTTGCAGGATGCAACTATTGAGCAACTGTTGCCTATTTTTCTTTCTCTCCTGAAAGACGAGTTCCCTGATGTCAGGCTGAATATCATCAGCAAGCTTGATCAAGTCAACCAGGTTTCTTCCTTTTTTCTTTCAGTGTTTAATTATCTAGTGGCTGGTTTTTAAATTTTGCATGGAACTTGAAAAACAATTGGGTCAATTTTAGAGGGAGAATTGTGAAGCATGTGATCCCTGACTTGTAATTTTTACTTTTAGCAGCCTTATTTACCTTTGAGGTTCACTTCAACTGTCTGATCTATCATTTGCTTAAGCATTGTTTTAAATGTACTCACTGCGAAATTATTTTAAAAGGACCTCCATCTTAAGTATATTAAGCATGGTTTCATATTGAACTTGAATCAGTCTTGTTGATGTTACCCATTGACGCAGGTAATTGGAATCGATCTGTTGTCCCAGTCTTTATTGCCAGCAATCGTTGAACTTGCAGAGGATAGACATTGGAGGGTTCGGCTTGCAATAATAGAATATATCCCTTTATTGGCAAGTCAATTGGGTGTAGGCTTTTTCGATGATAAGCTTGGTTCTCTATGCATGCAGTGGTTAAACGATAAGGTTTGTGCAGCTCTGGTTTTGAGTAATGATGTGTTAATATGTCTTATTTCTTAGTGCAAAAAAGAGGCAAATTGGCTAGAAAAAAAGGGGGGATGCGCATGTCTGCAATTTCAAAGCATATAAATAGTGGTAGTCATCCACTAATGACCAGTAAACCTCTTTTTACGTATACTTTATTAACAGAATCATTGATGATGGTAGGTTTACTCAATACGTGATGCAGCTGCTAATAATGTGAAGCGCCTCGCAGAAGAATTTGGCCCCGATTGGGCAATGCAGCATATAGTCGCACAGGTTTTTTTTTTTTTAAGATTAATTGGAGCTATGACTTTTTTCTAGTTATGAATAACTAAAGCATAGTTATCAGACCAACCCAATTAATGGACTAGGCCATTGGGTCATATTCTTTCAAACTTGGCAATCTCTTGACAGGTTTTGGATATGATTAGCAACCCCCACTATTTGTATCGGATGACCATTCTACATGCAATTTCCCTACTTGCTCCTGTTATGGGATCAGAAATCACTTGTTCCAAACTTCTACCGGTAGTCATCAATGCATCAAAGGATAGGTGAAGATTAAGAATTTCTAACCTTAGTTGTGCTTTTTGTTTGATTTAACTTGGGCTGTGGGGCTGAGAATTGCTTCTCGCAGGGTACCAAACATCAAATTCAATGTGGCTAAGGTGTTGCAGTCAATTATTCCGATAGTTGATCAGTCTGTAAGTAATTAAATCTTTGGAATTTTGCATTAACATGCTAAACTTACTGCCATAGTACTGATGTTAGTTGGTTCCAAAAGAGATAAACTTACATGTAATATGGGTTGAACATCAGAAGAAAAACACTCAATTGTTATGCTGAATGAGTGTAATTTTGCTTACCACCTTTATCGATGGTGCACCATTACCACCCCTACTAATCATGTTCCGCATATATGGTTAATCATGGTTAACATCTGTGGCACGTAATGAGGGGGTGATAATGGTATAACGTATACCATGGTTAATGGTTGTGAACAAAATTACATCAGATTTGATTACCATTTTGCAAATGCCGCTTCACACCAAGGCAAAAGGAACAATCATCATTTTGAAGTTGGGCAGTCTGCAAAATTATGGTCATTCAATCCTATGTTCCTAGTTGATGAATATTCTTGAAATGTACCTTGGGATAAAGTGTCACTGTTGAAGTGCTTGCGATGATATGAAATTTGATACGAGCTTTAATGCACAGGTGGTGGAAAAGATGATTCGTCCCTGTTTGGTTGAGCTTAGTGAAGATCCCGACGTTGATGTAAGGTCTTTTGCCAGCGAAGCCCTACAGTCAAGTGAACAGGTCATGATGTCTAGCTAGGAAGATATTGTCGTCTATTTTATTTTTGTTTAACAATTTACCTTTCTTTTCTCGTTTCCTTTGTATGTGGAATGCAACATTCAGATGTATCTAATGTCTTACTTGAGACGCAAAGGTTCTTTGGTCCGCTTGAAAATCTGTCATCATTACAAAAATTTTAGTACATTTTCTATGTCAGCATTAGTATCGCTAGATGCCTATGTGGTGTTGTAATTTGTTTATTTTGTTCACTTTTTGGACGAACAGTTTTCTTTTCATTCAAAAACATGAGAACGTGTTTAGCACAACCAGTCATGTGGCGGTTGTGTAAGAGTTTTATGAACTGATTAGTTTTGAGGTTGGAGGGGTGATCTGAATTGATTTTGCATCTTGAGAACTATAGGCTTTGTTTCCTGTAGTTTACCATACTTTGTGAAAAGAACATGACAGAGGATCCAGTTCTGCAGAATGTTGTGGATGATGAATGTGAGGAATCCATATGGGAGTAGTGGAAGCTGCCTTAGTCTCTATGACTATATTTACTGTTGCAAAGATCATGAAGCCAACCCATGAGAGATTTATGTAATTTTAGTAGTTGGCCATCTTACATCCACTCTTTCATTCAAACGGAGGTTTAACTACAAATGTATCTTTACTTCAATTATCTATAAGATGAAATTTCTTTCTATGAAGGGCATAGATATGCAAAAAGCAAAGCCCAATAATTATAGCATGCACAACTCGATTGCATGAAGCCACTATTGGAGCAGATTTGGAATAAGCGTGTTGATTTTACGTATCAGAAAACTGCAAAGACAAACAAAATGATCTAGCATTGAGGAGATCGATACTCCAAAATCCAAATGTGCCAATTTAATGTCGAAAACACTAAAAATAAGTTTTGAATGAGAAAAGCAGGTTCAAAATTTCAGCTTTTACAAATATTGGAATTGACATTAAAAAAAAAAAAAAAACCTTTTCAAATATGCGTTAGAAAACACTAAAAATAAGTTTTGAATGAGAAAAGCGGGTTCAAAATTTCAGCTTTTACAAATATTGGAATTGACATTAAAAAAAAAAAAAACCTTTTCAAATATGCGTTATTGTAAATTTGTAATAACAGCTGTAGACCCAAAGCAGTAGCACCTTGCTGATGATCGAAGACTCGAAGTCAAATCCTTATTCTAATGGCGAAACCCCATTTGATCACGTCCATCGCATTCCAATCTAACGGCCATAGTCATCTCAAGTGAAGCATAAAATTCCCCCCTCTCTTTCTCTCTCTATATTTAACACTCTCTAAAATCCTCTTTCTCTATAGATACACATACACCTATTTTTATACACATCGGGTATCCGTGGTAATTTTTGGATGCATTAGTGCGTCATTTGGATCCCCTCACTCACTGATCGGATCTAAGGTACAGTTTTCATCATCTCCAGGTTTTCGATTCAGATCTGTTCCCAATTTCGTTTATTAGGTTTTTCGCGTTTTGATGAATTTGTGCCCTGTGTGTTTGCCGAGAAACTGTAGGACAGAATAACAAGGGTGTGAATCTTGATTTCTTTTTGTTTTTCTTTCGGTTTCTCAGCAACCAATCAGACGGGAAGGAAATTTGTCTTATATGTGAATTTTGATTCATTTGGATTGGATACAGTGATCGCGGTGGTGAAGATGTTGACCAAGTTCGAGACGAAGAGTAACAGAGTGAAGGGACTGAGCTTCCACACTAAGAGACCGTGGATCCTCGCAAGTCTTCACAGTGGTGTGATCCAGCTATGGGACTACCGTATGGGGACTCTCATTGATCGATTCGACGAGCATGATGGTCCCGTTCGCGGCGTCCATTTTCACAAATCTCAGCCCCTATTTGTGTCTGGAGGTACCAAATTATATATATTTTTTCGATTTGATTGATTTTTGATATATGCAATTGTTTTATTATTTGGTTTTAGTAATTGTTGTATATAATTTGGCTCGTCGTTGGTGGAATCATATAGATCTAGGCTGTAGGCAACCATAATCAGAAAATGGAAAAGACAATTTAGTGATATGAAATCGACATAACTGAGTCAGATACTAGTGACGGGTATATGATTTATCAATTCCCAATAGACGGGGTACCTAATCTGGAATATTTCACTCTGCACTTGAATAGGGTATATCACATATTTATCAAGGTTTGTCTAATGCAAGAGTAATTTGAGATTGTATTATTTTGACCAATACATTCTAAATAATGTTGGGATTTAGAATAACAACTTTCAGATCCAAATTTTTTAATTTGATGTCATTTTGAGCCAGTTCATGTTGTTGGGAAGTTTATGTTACTATAATTTAGTTATGGATTAACAATGAAACAAAATTGAAATTCTGAAATCTCTTTGAAATGCAAGCCGTCTTTACTCTTTTGATTACTACCCATGTTACTTCACAGGACAAGATTTATATTCGTTACTTGCATTAATGGAATTACCCCTTGGGAAAGAAGATTTTTACCTTTTACATCATTCAGAAGGTTACATTTTACCCCTTGTGTTAATCAAACTGTGTTGGGTTTTTACAGGGGATGATTACAAGATTAAAGTTTGGAACTACAAGATGCATAGGTGTCTTTTTACCCTTCTTGGTCACCTAGATTATATCCGTACTGTGCAGTTTCACCATGAGTATCCATGGATTGTGAGTGCCAGTGATGATCAGACTATTCGTATATGGAACTGGCAGTCACGTACTTGTATTTCAGTGTTGACAGGCCACAATCACTATGTTATGTGTGCCTCATTCCATCCTAAAGAAGACCTTGTTGTATCTGCCTCCCTAGATCAGACTGTCCGTGTTTGGGATATTGGTGCCCTTAAAAAGAAGACCGTGTCCCCTGCAGATGATATATTGCGACTAAGTCAGATGAACACGGATCTTTTTGGTGGTGTTGATGCTGTTGTTAAGTATGTCTTGGAAGGGCATGACCGAGGTGTCAATTGGGCTTCATTCCACCCGAACTTGCCTCTTATTGTCTCAGGAGCAGATGATCGCCAAGTTAAATTGTGGCGGATGAATGGTATCATATGATAATTTTTGTTTTCTTCCTTGTTATTATTTATTATTCTGCACTAACTTAGGAAGCCACCTTATCAATTTAGTTTCATAGACTGTTTAATAAATATTTGTAGTAATGTTAGTTTCATGTAAGTAATCCTCACAATCATTCTACTGCTAAGAGTTATTTCAACTTTTCATTTTGTTTTCAGATACAAAGGCTTGGGAAGTTGACACATTGAGAGGGCACATGAATAATGTTTCATGTGTTATGTTTCATGCCAAACAGGATATAATTGTATCCAACTCAGAGGACAAAAGCATCCGTGTTTGGGATGTAACAAAGCGAACTGGAATTCAAACTTTCCGTCGAGAGCATGATCGTTTTTGGATCCTTTCATCTCACCCTGAAATGAATCTGTTGGCAGCGGGTCATGACAGTGGCATGATTGTCTTTAAGTTAGAGAGGGAACGACCGGCCTTTGCGGTGAGTGGTGATTCTCTGTTCTTTGCTAAAGATCGCTTTTTGCGGTTCTATGAGTTTTCAACCCAAAGAGACACTCAAGTTATTCCAATTCGACGCCCTGGTTCCACTAGTTTAAATCAAAGTCCAAGGACTCTTTCTTACAGTCCTTCAGAAAATGCCGTTCTCATTTGCTCAGACTTGGATGGGGGATCATATGAGTTGTATTTAATACCAAAAGACAGCATTAGTAGAGGTGACAGTTTGCAAGATGCAAAGAGAGGTGTTGGAGGTTCAGCTGTGTTTGTGGCACGAAATAGGTTTGCCGTGCTTGACAAAAGTACCAACCAAATATTGGTTAAGAATTTGAAGAATGAGATTGTTAAAAGGAGTGTCCTTCCTTTTTCTGCTGATGCAATATTCTATGCTGGAACAGGTAATTTGCTGTGTAGGGCAGAGGACAGAGTGGTTATATTTGATCTCCAGCAGAGGATTCTCCTTGGTGAACTTCAAACCCCATTTATCAAGTATGTTGTTTGGTCTAATGACATGGAAAGTGTTGCTTTGCTCAGCAAACATGCTATTATTATTGCTAGCAAGAAGCTTGTGCACCAGTGCACTCTTCATGAGACAATCCGTGTAAAGAGTGGTGGTTGGGATGACAGTGGTGTTTTCATTTACACTACTCTAAATCACATAAAATATTGTCTCCCTAATGGAGATAGTGGAATAATCAGAACCCTTGATGTTCCTATATACATTACAAAGGTTTCTGGAAATACTATCTTTTGCTTGGATCGGGATGGGAAAAACAGGGCCATAGTTATTGATGCCACAGAATATATTTTCAAGTTATCCCTGTTGAAGAAGAGATATGACCATGTTATGAGTATGATAAGGAACTCACAGCTCTGTGGGCAGGCAATGATTGCTTATCTGCAACAGAAGGGGTTCCCTGAAGTTGCTCTCCATTTTGTGAAAGATGAAAGAACTCGATTCAATCTGGCTTTAGAGAGTGGGAATATTCAGATTGCAGTTGCATCAGCTACAGCAATTGATGAAAAAGATTACTGGTATAGGTTGGGTGTGGAGGCTCTTCGTCAGGGCAATGCAGGTATAGTGGAGTATGCCTACCAGAAGACTAAAAACTTTGAGAGGCTATCTTTTCTTTACCTCATAACTGGTAATATGGAAAAACTGTCCAAGATGCTGAAAATTGCTGAGGTTAAGAATGATGTCATGGGTCAGTTTCACAATGCACTGTATTTGGGTAATGTCCAGGAGCGCATTAAGATCTTGGAGAATGTTGGCCACTTGCCCCTTGCTTACATCACAGCTTCAGTTCATGGGCTACATGATGTTGCTGAACGGCTAGCTGCTGAGTTAGGAGATAATGTTCCAACTTTGCCTCAGGGGAAAGTACCCACACTTTTGATGCCCCCAACTCCAATTATGTGTGGTGGAGATTGGCCTCTTCTGAGAGTCATGAGAGGTATATTTGAAGGTGGATTAGATAATATTGGCAGGGGAGCTGCAGATGAAGAGGATGAGGCTGCTGATGCTGACTGGGGTGAGGAGTTGGACATGGTTGACGTTGATGGCTTGCAAAATGGAGATGTCACTGCAGTGTTGGAAGAAGAGGAAGTGGCTGGAGAAAATGAGGAAGAGGGAGGATGGGACCTAGAAGATTTGGAGCTCCCTCCTGAAGCTGACACGCCAAGGGCTTCTGTTAATGCTCACTCATCGGTTTTTGTTGCTCCAACTACTGGCATGCCTGTAAGCCAGATTTGGATCCAGAGGTCATCTCTTGCTGCTGAACATGCAGCTGCAGGCAATTTTGATACTGCAATGCGGTTGCTGAACAGGCAACTCGGAATCAAAAACTTTGCTCCTTTAAGACCCATGCTCCTTGATCTTCACACTGGCAGCCACAGCTATCTACGTGCATTTTCATCTGCTCCAGTGATATCACTAGCAGTTGAGCGTGGGTGGAATGAATCTGCTACCCCGAATGTGAGAGGCCCACCGGCACTTGTGTTCAATTTTTCTCAGTTGGAAGAGAAACTCAAAGCTGGTTACAGAGCTACGACAGCTGGGAAGTTCACTGAAGCTCTTAAGCTCTTTCTTAGCATACTTCATACAATTCCGTTGATTGTTGTTGATTCAAGGAGGGAAGTTGATGAAGTTAAGGAGTTAATTATAATAGTCAAAGAGTATGTTCTGGCATTGCAAATGGAGCTGAAGAGAAGGGAAATCAAAGATGATCCGGTACGACAGCAGGAGCTTGCAGCTTATTTCACACACTGCAATCTTCAAATGCCTCACTTAAGGCTTGCCTTGCTTAGTGCAATTAGAGTTTGTTACAATGCAAAGAACATTGCTACTGCAGCTAACTTTGCCAGGCGGCTATTGGAAACCAACCCCACCATTGAGAATCAAGCTAAGCAAGCCAGGCAAGTGCTGCAGGCTGCAGAGAAGAATATGACTGATGCTGCTGAGCTGAACTATGATTTCAGAAATCCATTTGTGACTTGTGGGGCAACTTATGTACCAATTTACCGAGGACAGAGGGATGTCTCTTGCCCATATTGTAGCTCACGGTTTGTGCCAAGCCAAGAAGGGCAGCTCTGTACTGTTTGTGATCTTGCAGTGGTTGGGGTAGATGCTTCAGGGTTGCTTTGTTCTCCTTCTCAGATTCGATAATCAAACTGCTGTGATAGGAGGATTCATCCTTTTGGCAGTCAGTCATGTTGATTGATTGGTAAGAAATACTATGAATTGTTTTTTATGTCACCTTTTCTCCTTTGTCTCTCTGATCCATTGATGAAATAATCAATGGAATCAAAATTGTTTGTGAAATTTCTCATTTCTCCTGCTTGTTCTCGCTTTTTTTTTTTTTTCTTCCTTTAATGGATCTTACTCTATGCATGCTCAACAGTTTATTTATCTTTTTATGGAGTTTTTAGTGCAGTTCTTTTCCGATGCAGATCACATACTTATGTTGCAGTAGTTGTTTTGTGTGGTTGTAGTGGTTGTTTTGCGTGGGTGGGTTGTGCAATTTCTCTAGTAGAATTTTTCTTGGAACACATTTATATTTTTGACTTTATTTTCACTCTTGGTCATCTCATAATATTAGCGGAATGAGACTTGATCTTTCTGTAAAAGTACGCTTAGATATGTGCATTTTATATTTTGTAGACGACCATGAGCAAAGCAAGCGGAGGACAAGTGTACTGTTTTTGGCAACAATTAGGTGCTATTTTTTCCGACAGATGGAATGGTGTATTAGTCATAGGGAACATTTGAATCTAGTTTGAGCAAATTTTTTTTATTGAGGTGGTTATGTAATATTAAGCAGAGTATGCGCTCACAATTTTAATGGTATAGTTATTTCTAAATGTTCATGATTTTATTTTGCTTTTTTCATAATTCAAACTATATTTTGACTTATATATCTAAATATAAAAAAATTCACTCATGGTCGTGTTGGATACACTTAACCACTCCCTCCAAATGATTTTTGAGAGAATTTGGAATATAAATAACAAGTTGATGAATGTTTATTGAAACGCAAAAAACTATTATATAAGATGGGTGTGAAAATTTCTACGAAGATTGATTTACATAGGCGGTAAGTTGGCATGGCGAGCAAGTGATTGGCTTTCGACATCGATAAGCCGAATTTCTCAGCCATGTCCAGGTCTTTAGGTAGCATGCCACCAGGTAGCTCCCAGTCAAAGCAATGCACCAACTGCAACTATCTGAACTGTGAGAAGACCTAATTGCATACCAGGGCACCCTCTTCGACCCGACCCAAATGGGAGAAGCTTGAAGTCATGTCCCCGGAGGTCTTCATCGCCATCAGCAAACCTTTCAGGATAAAACTCCTCCACATTATCTGACCAAACATTAGGATCTCTGCCAAGTGTCCAAGTGTTTATTATGATTCTTGATTTCTTGGGTATGTCATACCCATCGATCGTAATGTCCTCCATGGATTCACGTGGGATTAGAAATGGTGCAACTGGGTGTAGTCTGAAGCTCTCATTCACAACCATATTCAAGTAACCCAGTTTCGGCAGATCAGTCTCTTCCACCATTCGGTCCTTGCCAACCACAGATTGGAGCTCTTCTTGGAGATGTTTCATAACCCTCGGATGCCTCAAGAGCTCCGCAAGGGTCCAAACAATGGCGGTGGTTGAAGTCTCCACAGCAGCCACAATCATGTCTAACAAGATGGCTTTCACATTTGTACGATCAATTATGAAGACTTTCTCATCATTGGGATTTAGTGGTTGGTGCATTAATGAAAGCAAGACGTTCACAAAGTCATTGTGATGGTGATGATCTTGTTGTCCAGTACTCTTTGCAAGTTCTTGCTCGTGCTCCTCAGTTACCTTCTCCAAGAGTTGGTCGATTGTATTGCTAGCGCTCTTCATGCGCTTTGTCAATCCCTGTGAGATAGGAATAAATGGGTTGTTAAGATTTCTTGGAATCAAAAGTCAATGATGCAATCAAGGGTGTACTTAAGAAAGTGGCAGGCAATCTTAAATAATTTAATATAACACACCATCTTCACATGCAGTTGTTTCAATAGGTACTTAAGTTCCTAAAATACTTGAATCATTTACATTTACGTGTTCCGCCCAACTTAAGCAGGAAGTCATCAAAACGTGCCATAACAAAGACAACAGTAACGTGGGTGGGACGGGAAGGAGACATGTCCATTTCATTAATCTTATTTTATTCTTGCATGATATTCATGGGTATGAGTGTATGACCTAGAAAGTGGCGTTGAATTTTAGCTGGCTAGGCTAACTACAAAAATCTATGCCTCCAGAATTGACAGTATGTAATTTTGTACCGAGTGCAGGAAGAGCAGAGTGAGTGAGTGAGTGAAAACAAATACAAATGGCCGATCACATTCACATTCCATAAATTGAGAATTATTTTGTGGATTAATTGAGTGAGGTAGATACTAAAAGAAGATAAACATACCTGAATATCAAGTGCACTAAGAGAAGGCACATAATCAGAGACATTGAATGCCCCACACAATTACAAGACCTCTTCAATAACCCCTTTTAAATCAAACCCATCATCTTTGTTCCTCCCCAGCACCATCCTATAAGTTACGTCCTCAGTGAGCTCCCCAACCTTCTCACTCAGGTCCACCACCGCCTTCGCCGCCGCGGCTTGCTTCACTGACGCCACCAACAGCCCCACCTCCTTTTTTCTCAATGGCCCAAAGGCCTTAACTTTTGCCTGGCAAAGAAGTTGAAGTGTGCAAAGCTTCCTCACATGGCGCCAATATGAACCGTATTCGATGAAGACCATGCCCTTTGAGCCATAGGACAGGTACTCTAAGCTTTGGACTTTGGGCCTGTTGGCAAAAACGGTGTCGTGGATTTTGAGAAAGAGCTCTGCAGCTTTGGGGGATGAGACCACTATGGTGGGCACATTGCCTAGTCGCATAGACATTATAGGTCCATATTTTCTGGACAGGTTTTGGAGGCTGCGGTGTGGGAGGGTTCCTAGCATATGAAGATTACCAATAATTGGAAATGCAAAAGGGCCTGGGGGGAGGTTAAGCTTTCGTTGTTTTGGCCTTAGGGTTTGAACGAGAGACCAGAGGCATGTGATGAGAAAGACAAGGAAGATGGCTATTGTTGTTGGACTCATTCTGGCTTTCTGTGTGAGAGTTTGAGAGATGGGTCATTTGGTGTTTGATATTTATACAGTCGGGGCGGCCTTCGTTTTGATTAAGCATGTACCTTTTCTTACCAGTCGAAGTCGATGAAATCCAATGGCTGCCACGTGAACCAAGTTGGGTCCAATAATGCAGCTGAAGAACCACATGTTCCATATGGTATAAACCTTTAGATGGAAGCTCAAATAATTAGAACATAGATGTATTGAAATGAATGAATATAATGTGCAGTAGCATGCTGATTGGTACTGCACTTACTGGATAGAAGGGTTGGGCGGTGGTTGTTGGATTAATTGGTGATAAGAAAAGTTAAGTTGTCGTAAAAACCAAAGCCTTTGTGGCCTTGTTTAGCGCTTTTTTCTGCTTCATATATGTACGTATCCTCTATTTTCATTTTAACTTAATTATGAACAGTGTCTTGTTCTGTAATGAATGATTTAAATGCAGTCTTTTGTTTGGCAGCCATCCTTTCGAAGTTTGGAGCATTTCATTTTCATACTTGGAAAGTGATTGGAACCAAATGGCTTGCAAAGGAATCCATTGAACTCTTACCAACTTGGCTCCACTTTATCCCAACAAGAATTGGTGAAGTATATCAAGTCCAATTGGTGACTTTAGGAAAAATCAATTTATAAACCTAAATTTAGCTAACTGTTATTATTTCATAGAAATAATAAGATTATTATTATATTGTGGAGTAAGACAACAAAATATTACGTAATATATTGAATTATATATCGGAACATAAGTATTTTTACATAATATAAGTTTAGATTCGAGTAATGTAATTCATGGGGTGCATCATAAAAACAAAAACTTATGGCATGATTAAATCTTTGTTAAATCTCTGACTCACACTATTCAAACTACAACTATTAACCCCAATTCACCCAAAAGAGCACGCAGCCAAATTATTTCTCTTGTGGTAGCTGCCATTGCTCTGTATTCAGCTTCAGCACTAGAGCACGCAATCACACGCTGTTTTTGACTCTTCCAGGTGACCAGATTTCCTCCAACAAAAGTGTAATAACCGGTTGTGGACTTTCTCTCAATTGGACAA
>QANT01007368.1:0-25197 GCA_003254885.1 Purshia tridentata
AACGCCATCAACTTGCGTAGATACTACGCATGAAAGTAAAAACTCGGGTATTCACCCAGCCAAAGGGACAGATATTCCCATACAAATGGGTCCACACCCAACATCAACGCCAAAAGGACGATGCAAGCTCGAGGAGACATACTCTAGGCTAGAAACCATCAAAATTGTAAAATGACCCCCTTCAGAAAACTCATAGGTAGTATTTAGGAAGGTCATCCTACATCCATGTAACATGGGCCCCGACCCATACTTCAAAAAGTTGTAACATAGGCTCCGGCCATTCCATTTAAATGCATCATGATTTATTCTTAGTTGTTTAGCATTTGGTTTTAGCCTATAACAAAATTATTGTTGTAACGCTTGTTTAAAATTTCTCTCTGGACCCATACGGGGCAGCAAGAGACTTGGATAAGCCCTACAAAGTTCAGGGTACTACGGCGCTCATAGCCATACTACACTAAAACGGCCCTAGGTACCGTAGATTATAAGGCCTCACTGATCTCGGTACCATCGACCAAAAATGCGCCTAGAATAATCGCATTAGCTAAGAACCCCATTCGGGGGCAAAATTCTTGACTATCGGTCCTATGGGGACCTCTGGTTCAAAACGAAATTTATTTTACAACTTTACTCTCTTACAAAATAAATGGGGGTAACATGCCAGGAGCTTGGAGATATTTTGGACACGGTCCGGAAGCATTTTCAAAATCCCCCTAGTCTTAGTAACTCAATCTTGCCTTTGCAGGTTGTCATAATTTTATTGAGCTGACGAGCCAATTTAATTTGAAAACGCTAAATCCTAGGCAAACGACTTAGGAGGATTTTGGTGATTCAGAGAAACCTCTAGCAATATCAATACAAGCACACAATTGGCATAGCCCCAATAACTCAAATATAAAAAGGCACCAAGTCTCAAGTATAAGAAAGGTAGACCCAAAGTGCGAACACGGAGCTACCATAAAAAAAAAAAAAAATTCAAACTAATCAACAATACCACCCTCATCGGGAGTGTTCAAGGCAAGAGATTTGGTCCAAGGTAATAAGATGACCAAAGGAAAGGCTACAAAGCGCCTGGACCCAAGCCATTAGAAGTACCAGCGGTATCCCCAGTTTTGGAGGGGGTCCCATCCCCATCAGAAGCTCTCTCCTCAGACGCGCATGCGGTAGCATTAGATTGCAGCTCCTCGGAGTCATCCGGATCCTCGGACGTATTCACTTCGGCAGCCCACTCTCGAACTTTCTCATCATCCCAACCATGCTTGTGCGGCTTTCCAACCATCCGATAATGGAAACCCAAATTAAACTCATCAACCAAAGCATCATCAAGTTGTCTTTGATAGAAGGATTGCATGGAAACTTTAGCTCGCTCGACAGCATCCCTAACGGCACTTTTCTCACGGTCAGAACACTCTTGGACCCTTCGAGACATCTCATCGTCCTTTGCCTTCAAGGATGCTTGAGTTTTTGCTAGTTCCTCCTTCAAAGAATGGACGGCACACTCGAGTTCCAAAACTTTGGCGGAGCGGTAGCCAAGCTCCGATCGGACCATGGTAAGCTCCTCTTCAGTCTTAACTTTGGCGGTCCGGTACTCCATGGAAGAGTGCTTCCACGATTCGACCTCTTGACGGCAAGTCTCGAGCTCGGCCCTATCACTCTTCTTCGTATTCTCCATAGCCTCAATGTACCTATCCATCATAGCCCCCATCTACACAAGGGAACGTAAAAAGCTAAGGTATTTAAAAAAATATATATATATATAAAAAATAATAATAATAATAATAGAAAAGGGAGTAAAATAAGTGTAGAATGGGAAATGGAACATACCGAGTATCTAAACCCGTACATCTTCTCCTTGGATTGAGCAGCGGTATATCGCCGCAGGTCGATAGCGTCAAGCGGAAGAACGGACCCTCTCATCAAGGCCATGGCCACGGAATCATCCGAGAAGCCGGAAGAATCGCATGTTACGGCCCCATCCCTTGCCATGTAACTAGGATTCCACGCTCGGGAAGAAAAGGAAGGATGGGTCCGAAGAGGGGAGGCATCACTAACAGGTGCAGGATCATTGACAACATCCTCAGTCGATTCCACCAAGCCAAGTGCGGGGGGATTAGCCTCTAGCGCAAGCATGGTGGCCTCCCCACTGCTAGGTTCATCCGGTACCGGGCTATTCTCCCCAACGGGATGGCCCGTATCAGCGTGGATAAGAACATACTTCTCCGGCATCCTCTCCCCTACTTCGCCGGTCCCATTCTTTTGTTTTTTCAATGGGACCCTCCTTCTGCGATTCACATGGAGGGGTGGTATCATCAACTCTAGGTCCCCCATTTTGAAACCATCACCCGAATCCTCCGGCTTGGAGGAAGTTGGACAATTTCGGCTTCCCCTCTTCCTCTTCTCTCCCACCTCCTTAGGAAGAGACCCAATCGAATCAAACTTGGGTATGAGCATATCCGCGGGAATATCACGTTTTGACAAAGGAGTGACGGAGTCCAATCCTCCGGAGGCATCACGGTCTGGGTGTAGAATCCACCTAATGTCACGATGCTCGGGGCTCACCACATAATATAACAAGTCCACACGATCCGCTCGGTAACCCCGTACGTAATTCATGCCATCAAGGTCAGCCACACCATCCATATTAAAAAGGGAAGGAACCGGAATGTCGGACCCATCAACCTTATCTCCCCAATTTCCAGAAACAATAACCATGTCCTCTGTGTGACTACCCTCCTTACGATCAAGGTTCGTAAAGAGATTAGGCCGTTTGTTTTCGCAAATGAAGAGATTAGCCTCGATGCCTCGTTGAGTTACTAAGTACCCTAGGAACTTTCCGGAGGCTACCCCAAATGTGCACTTGTCTGGGTTTAGCTTCATGCGATATCTCCGCAGAAGTTCGAATGCGTCCCCAAGGTGTTTTACATGGTCCCTTCTATGTAAGCTCTTTACCAACATGTCGTCCACGTATACCTCCATTGTTCTTCCAATAAGGTCCTTGAATACCTTGTTCACGAGTCTTTGATATGTCGCGCCTGCATTTTTTAGGCCGAAAGGCATCACCCTATAGCAATAGGTCCCCCTTTCAATGACAAAGGACGTTTTCTCCTTGTCTGACTCATGCATCCGGATCTGGTTATACCCACTATATGCATCCATGAAACTGAGAAGTTGGTGTCCTGCGGTTGAGTCCACTAGCTGATCGATCCTTGGGAGAGGGTAGCTATCCTTTGGGCATGCTTTATTTAAGTCTGTGAAGTCGACGCATACCCTCCACTTGCCGTTTTTCTTTCGAACCAAAACCACATTGGCCAACCAATCTGGATGGTGCACTTCCTCCACGAACCCGGCGGCTTTCAACTTATCCACCTCTAACTCAATTATAGCAGATCGCTCCGAAGCAAAGTTTCGCTTCTTTTGGATCACCGCCTTAAAGTTCGGATCCACCATAAGTCGGTGGCATATGATTTTCGGATCTATCCCAGGCATATCTTCAGCGGACCATGCGAACACATCCTTGTTCATCTTTAGAAATGCTACTAATTGATCCCTCTCTTCCTGAGAAAGTTGGGATCCAATTCGCGTCTTTCTTTCCGGTAGGTTCGGATCTAATTCAATTAATTCCACTTCTTCTTCTGCCTTACCCCGATTGGGGTCATCATCCTGGGGGTCCAAGTCAATTTCAATCTCTCCTTGCCCACTTTGAGCCCCCAGGATTAATTGCTAATCGGACCCTGCCTCAGGATTCTCAACCACCGCTGTGCATGCATCCCCCTTAGACACGTGGGTCTTGCCTTTGGGTACATTTCGTGCCTTCGGAGGCATTGAGGGACCGACTGCCTTTTTTATTTCTTTTAGGCCCATCACTGCACAACTCCGAGCTGTTGCTTGATCGCCCCTGATTTCTTGGGTCCCCTCATTTGTTGGGAATTTGAGGACCTGATGATAGGTGGAAGGGACCGCTTTCATTCGATGGAGCCATGGGCGCCCAAGTATAGCGTTGTAAGGCGTGGGGCAATCCACCACCATAAATGGTGTGAGTGGGCTTCTTGATCCTGCCACCACGGGAAGTGAAATGGTGCCGATAGTGTGGACCAAGCTTCCGTCAAAGGCCATAAGTGGTTTAGAAACGGGGGTAAGGTCCTCAATCAAGTCCATGCGCTCGACAGCCTCCTTAAAAAGTACGTTGACGGAGGCCCCGTTGTCAATCAGTACGCGACTTGCAGCTGCATGAGCGATTTGGATGGTGATGACCAATGCATCCTCATGAGGAGAGTGTAATGCCGCCGCATCTTGCTCAGAGAAGTCCATAAAATTAACCTTGGATAGGTCCGTAGACGATGCCACCAACACTTCCCTTGCCTTTTTGCAGTTGTGTTCTCTTTCCTTTCTTGTGGAGCCTAAATAGTCAGGCTCAGATAGGATGCATTGCAAATTCATGGTTGGTCTTTTGGGGGGCGGATCCGAGTCAGGGGACCGTTGCCTATCTTGTCTTTCGGGCCTACGTTTTAGCGCCTCATCCTTCACAAACTCCCAACAATGCCCTTGTTCAAGTAGTTCCTCGACGTGCTCACGCAAAGCCATGCAATCCCTTGTTAAGTGGCCTTTAGATTTGTGAAAAGCACAGTACCTATCTGGAAATTTCTTACTTGCATCCGACTTTATAGGAGGTGGGCGCTTCACCCAAGGTTGATCTTTGATCATGTAGAGAACTTGGTTGATTGGAAGTTTCAAAGGTGTGTATTTGTCATTGTCTGCACCCGCACGGTCCTCCCGCTTCCTTTTATCCGTAGGTCCATGTCTTTCAGTCCTACCACCCCTTTTGGGGGATCTATCGTCATGGGACCTATTATTCCTTTTGGGGGACCTATCGCTTTTCCTATGGGTCCCGTCATCTTAGTGATTCTTTTGGGGGTTTCGCTCTTCCTTCATTATGAGGGCCCCTCTTTTCTCATCGTCCCATCTGATGTACTTTTCTGCCTTCATTAACATTTGAGCAAAAGTAAGGGTCCCCTTCTTAACTAAGGATCCGTACAGTGCCGACTCCACAGGTAGCGCCCTCCTAAAAGCCACAGATGCCATGTTGTCATCGCATTTCTCAATCTTTGCGACTTCAGACTTGAAATGCCTCACAAAGTCTCGGAGGGATTCGTCATCTCCCTGTTTAAGGGTGAAAAGATGATCCGTGTCCTTTTTGATGTCTCGGTAGGCAGAGTAGTGCCTTACAAATGAGGAGCATAAGCCGGCGAAGCTAGTGATTGATTGAGAAGGTAAGGAATGGTACCAAGTTAATGCGGAACCTTCCAAACTTGAGGGAAAAATCTTGCACATCCATACATTATTGTCATCATAGGGTGCCATCGAGTTCCGATACATCCGTATATGACTCATTGGGTCCGAATCCCCTTTAAAACATTTGAACCGGGGCATAGCAAAACGCTCAGGAGCTTGGACCCCAAGGATGTCCTCCGTAAGGGGGGAGTCATTCACGCGAAGAATTTCGCTCTCCAACCACGCCTCGTGGGGATCCTTCCAATCCTCTCGGAATTGTTCCATCCGTTGATTAAGCATCCGTTCCACCGCTCGGTGGCTTACCAAACTCTCGGAGCGTCGCGCACTATGAGAAGGTCCGCTAGAAGCATGGGCAGAGTAAGAGCAAGCATCTGGATCGGGCCGTGAGCCCCTTGGTGGGAAGCGACGTAGAGGACGCTCTATGGCGTCCTCCCCCCCATCTGCATGGAGCTTCAAGCCTGGAATCCGCAAAGGTACCCCCCGAATTGGCGACGCTGGACCGGTCCGACGGCTCCTCTCAGCAGGCTCAATGGGTGTGCGACCCAATGATTGTTCGTTTCCTTCCTGAGGACTCCTTGCCCGGAGGTCAGGACCCTTTTGAAGATTGCGAGGGGACCCATATAAGTGTTCCCTCATTCTTCCCATTCGCCTTTCCCGGCGAGTTAGTCGAGCTCTTCCTCCCATGCCTCGCATGGGGCTCCTTCCACGCTCCTGGTGGGTTGGACGAGAAGCTCGTTCCCGCGGTTCATCACGGCTAGCTCTTAATGCCGCACTCATCTCCTCCACCTCGCGCCTCATGGCTTCAAGAGCCGCGCGAGTTTGATCTTCCACACGACGCAATGCGTCCTGGTACTCCTCCACCTGTTGGCGAGGGGCCGTTTCACTATCGTCAGTAGTATGAACCTCTACGTTGTCTTGCCTCTGCCCGTCCAATTGTTGAACAACAGGGGGAGCGTTGGTTGACGCCATAGGATGCCCATTCGTAGTTGCACCCATAGTCACCTCTTCCGCCATAAATCCCAGAAAAGGTGAGCAAGAAAATTCTAAGAGCAAAATCCGAAAACGAGAAGTTCTTGAGTTCGCTCTCAATGAAAGCACCAATTGTTGTAACACAAAATCTCCAAGGGTCCGAAACCTTGACGACGATAGGTCCTGTGAACAATGAAAAACCTTCGGAGGTAAGGTGACACCGGTGTGGTGTCGGCCAAAGGCTCTCTGACGGTCAAGTTAGTAAACAAGATCGCTATATTCTCAAAGCAGTGGCTTGGAGTTTAAGAGTTAATTACCTTTGTGATCTTGTGAGAGCCTATATTTATAGTGAATGTGCTAATCCTTATGGCCTTAGGATTGTAAGTCTAGTAAACTTGTAATCACCGGGAAGTGTAATCCTTATTGGATTGAACTTCTGTGTTTGAATCCTCATTTGGAAAGGATTTAAGTTCCTTGTGTTTGATGGGTCTGAGGAGTATGGTGCGACATGGCTCCGAAATTCTTGTTTTGGATACCTCCGCGCGGATTGGGCATGCACTGGAGGTATCCTCGTTCTATGGTACCCGTTCGGGGTTGAGGTGGACCTATGGATCCGGTGCGTGCTTAACTTTGGACCCCTCCGACCTTCTGAGGTGTGGGTACGGATACCTCCCAGTTGTTGAGTGGTTGATAGGTCCAATGTCCTGGGTGTAGTACTATCTTTTATAAGGGTCCCCATCCCGTTGCCATGGGTACAGGTCCTATTTCATTTCCATGGCTATGGGTCCTAACATGGAGGGTAAGTCAATAGGTCCCATGATAGTGTTTAATTATGGTCCCACAATCACCATTCCTCATAAAAAGATACAAGTACTTAAGTGTTTAATTATGGTCCCACAATTGCCCCCAAAATATATCCATCGCACCGATGTGAGGGAGGATGTATTTTTGTTACACTTTGGACTTCTCCACGGGTTGTGTGTCAAGGGTCTATGAGTAGCTCGTGGCATCGAGAATTTCTTCTTGAATTGTAAGTAAGTCCAAAAATTTTGTGTCCCCATGCATCTGAGAAATTGCAGGGGCCTTGGGTTCGAAAATTTGCAAGGATCCACGGGTTCGAAAATTTGCAAGGATCCACGGGTTCGAAAATTTGCAAAGACCATGGGTCTGGAAATTCTCTTGTACCGTGGGTCCGGAAATTTGTTCGGACCAAAACTTGTAAGGATTTGTAATGGTCCGAAAATTACTAAGGTTCCCATGGGTCCGAAATTTATAAGGATCCGTGGGTCCGAATTTTGCATGAACTATGGGTCCAAAAATTGCTAAGGTTCCCATGGGTCCGAATTTTGTATGAACCATGGGTCCGAACGTTGCTAAGGTTCCCATGGGTCCGAATTTCGCATGAACCATGGGTCCGGAAATGGCATGGACCATGGGTCCGAAATTTGTATGAGCCATGGGTCCGAAATTTGCATGAACCATGGGTCCGAAATTTGCATGGACTATGGGTCCGAAATTTGCGAAGGTTCCCTTGGGTCCGAATTTCGTATGAACCATGGGTCCGGAAATTGCATGGACCATGGGTTCGAAATTTGCATGAACCATGGGTCCGAAATTTCGTATGAACCATGGGTCCGAAAATTGCATGGACCATGGGTCCGAAAGTTGCAAGCATTTGTGAAAATTCTGAGGGCCTATCAGCCACTTGCCCCCAAAATTATTTTTCAAATTTCAAATTTCCCCCTTTCCCTTTTATTTGAGTTTTGAATTTGCTTTGGTAACTCCCACCATTCTAAACCCACATGGGTTAAACAGTTTTGGTGCTTCACCTGTCCAAGACATTTCAAGACTCTTGAGTTCAAGGAAAATCTCACTTCCATGGGGCTAAAGGTGTTCCCACGGGTTGATGATGGTGCCGATGGGTCTTCTATGATCTGCTGATGTCCACTTGCGTGAAGGATCCGAAAGTTTCTATCTCTCTTCTTGTGGTTGTGCCTTGCCGTGAGCTTCCTATGGATCCCATGGGTCCAGAAATTTCAAGTCTCCATAGATCCGAAGGTTGCTAGTCCCCATAGGTCCGAAAATTCTGAACCTTTACAGCCCAACTCAGCTCCTAAAATTTCAAGGTCTCGCCCCTATTTGGGTTTCAGAGTTTAATAGGCTCCTTCCTTTAAAGTCTCTTGAAAGCTTCTTCAGTTTTGAACTCCCATGGTTCCAATTTTCAGAAATTCCATAGGTTCGAAGAGCTCTGCTGTCCCATAGGTCCGAAAATGTCTATGGGTCCGCAAACTTTCCCCTGGGCAGAAGACGTTGAGTTTCTTTCTTTCTCTCAATCTCATCCCTTGAATTTCCAACTTCTCCATCCCATTTTAAATTTCGAAATACCCATCAGCCGAAAATCCCATTAGCCTCTTATCTTTCTCTTTGAACTTTCAAAATTTTTTGAAATTCCTTATCTTTCCACCTTACCTTTTCTTCAAACCTCCATAAATTTCGACTAAACCTTCCATACACCATTCTTTTTCTTATGAATGTTTGGAGCTAGGGAGTTTTAGAAGAGTGTCTATTGTTCAGCCGTCGTTCGTCGTGCCACCACAGGTCGCCACCCGTTGCGCCGCCGCTGCCCGCCGTCTTCAGTTTCTTGGCTTTGCTTCTCGTTCATCTCTCCAAACCATGGTGAATCCGAGATCATCCCATGGACTGAAGAGCGCTCAGAGCCTTCAAAAATTCTTGGATAAACACTACCCAAATCGTCCGTCCGACGTCTTCATTTCCCTTGATCCTACCGGCCGGGCAGAGGTGGATTGTGAGGTGGTGGATGGGTCAAGACCCATCAAGTTTTATCCATGGCTATTTCGGATTGGAGCCAAGTTTCCATTTTCAGATTTTCAGAGAAGATTTTTCAAGTTCTATAGGTTAGCTCCTTGTCAATTCACTCCAAACTCTTATAAACTGTTGTTGGGCTTTGAGAAATTGACAGGTTTCTATGGGATTGAGTTGGGTTTGGCTGAATTTCGGAGTTTGTTCCGTGTGTGTCCTCATGACCATGGACGGGTGTACATCTCTTATCGAGGGCGCGAAAACAAACGGCCCAATCTCTTTACGAACCTTGATCGTAAGGAGGGTAGTCACACGGAGGACATGGTTATTGTTTCTGGAAATTGGGGAGATAAAGTTGATGGGTCCGACATTCCGGTTCCTTCCATTTTTAATATGGATGGTGTGGCTGACCTTGATGGCATGAATTACGTACGGGGCTACCGAGCGGATCGTGTGGACTTGTTATATTACGTGGTGAGCCCCGAGCATCGTGACATCAGGTGGATTCTACACCCGGACCGTGATGCCCCCGGAGGATTGGACTCTGTCACTCCCTTGTCGAAACGTGATATTCCCGCGGATATGCTCATACCCAAGTTTGATTCGATTGGGTCTCTTCCTAAGGAGGTGGGAGAAAAAAGGAAGAGGGGGAGCCGAAATGGCCTAACTTCTTCTAAACCGGAGGATTCGGGTGACGGTTTCAAGATGGGAGACCTGGAATTGATGATACCGCCCCTCCATGTGAATCGTAGGAGGAGGGTCCCATTGAAAAAACAAAAGAAAGGGGCCGACGAAGTGGGGGAGATGATGCCAGAGAAGTATGTTCTTGTCCACGCTGATACGGGCCATCCCGTTGGGGAGAATAGCCCGGTACCGGATGAACCTAGTAGTGGGGAGGCCACCATGCTTGCGCTAGAAGCTAATCCCCCCGTACTCGGTTTGGTGGGATCGACTGAGGATGTTGTCAACGATCCTACGCCTGTTAGTGATGCCTCCCCTCTTCGGTCCCATCTTTCCTTTCCTTCCCGAATGTGGAATCCCAGTTACATGGCGAGGGATGGGGCCGTAACATGTGATTCTTCCGGCTTCTCGGATGATTCTGTGGCCATGGCCTTGATGAGAGGATCCGTTCTTCCACTTGACGCTATCGACCTACGGCAGTATACCGCTGCCCAATCCAAAGAGAAGATGTACGGGCTTAGATACTCGGTATATTTCATTTCCCCTTCTGCTCTTATTTTACTCCTTTTTTATTTTTATGCCTTAGCTTTCTACGTTCCCTTGTGTAGATGGGGGCTATGATGGATAGGTACATTGAGGCCATGGAGAACATGAAGAAGAGTGATAGGGCCGAACTTGAGTCTTGTCGCCAAGAGGTCGAATCGTGGAAGCACTCCTCCATGGAGTATCGGACCGCCAAAGTTAAGACTGAAGAGGAGCTTACCATGGTCCGATCGGAGCTTGGCTACCGCTCCGCCAAAGTTTTGGAACTCGAGTGTGCCGTCCATTCTTTGAAGGAGGAACTAGCAAAAACTCAAGCATCCTTGAAGGCAAAGGACGATGAGATGTCTCGAAGGGTCCAAGAGTGTTCTGACCGTGAGAAAAGTGCCGTTAGGGATGCTGTCGAGCGAGCTAAAGTTTCCATGCAATCCTTCTATCAAAGACAACTTGATGATGCTTTGGTTGATGAGTTTAATTTGGGTTTCCATTATCGGATGGTTGGAAAACCGCACAAGCATGGTTGGGATGATGAGAAAGTTCGAGAGTGGGCTGCCGAAGTGAATACGTCCGAGGATCCGGGTGACTCCGAGGAGCTGCTATCTAATGCTACCGCATGCGCGTCTGAGGAGAGAGCTTCTGATGGGGATGGGACCCCCTCCAAAACTGGGGATACCGCCGGTACTTCTAATGGCTTGGGTCCAGGCGCTTTGTAGCCTTTCCTTTGGTTATTTTATTGCTTTGAACCAAATCTTTTGCCTTGAACGCTCCCGATGAGGGTGGTATTGTTTATTAGTTTGAATTTTTTGCTTTATGGTAGCTCCGTGTTTGCACTTTGGGTCTACCTTTCTTATACTTGAGACTTGGTGCCTTTTTATATTTGAGTTATTGGGGCTATGCCAATTGTGTGCTTGTATTGATATTGCTAGAGGTTTCTCTGAATCACCGAAATCCTCCCAAGTCGTTTGCCTAGGATTTAGTGTTTTCAAATTAAATTGGCTCGTCAGCTCAATAAAATTATGACAACCTGCAAAGGCAAGATTGAGTTGCTATGACTGGGGGGATTTTGAAAATGCGTCCGGACCGTGTCCAAAATATCTCCAAGCTCCTGGCATGTTACCCCCATTTATTTTGTAAGAGAGTAAAGTTGTAAAATAAATTTCGTTTTGAACCAGAGGTCCCCATAGGACCGATAGTCAAGAATTTTGCCCCCGAATGGGGTTCTTAGCTAATGCGATTATTCTAGGCGCATTTTTGGTCGATGGTACCGAGATCAGTGAGGCCTTATAATCTACGGTACCTAGGGCCGTTTTAGTGTAGTATGGCTATGAGCGCCGTAGTACCCTGAACTTTGTAGGGCTTATCCAAGTCTCTTGCTGCCCCGTATGGGTCCAGAGAGAAATTTTAAACAAGCGTTACAACAATAATTTTGTTATAGGCTAAAACCAAATGCTAAACAACTAAGAATAAATCATGATGCATTTAAATGGAATGGCCGGAGCCTATGTTACAACTTTTTGAAGTATGGGTCGGGGCCCATGTTACATGGATGTAGGATGACCTCCCTAAATACTACCTATGAGTTTTCTAAAGGGGGTCATTTTACAATTTTGATGGTTTCTAGCCTAGAGTATGTCTTCTCGAGCTTGCATCGTCCTCTCGGTGTTGATGTTGGGTGTGGACCCATCTGTCCCTTTGGCTGGGTGAATACCCAAATTTTTATTTTCATGCGTAGTATCTACGCAAGTTGATGGCGTTCCATCTTTTCTTTATTGGGGTTCCATCCATTTCGGCTAGCAGATAGGTCCCTTTGCCTCCTACCTCGATCACCTGGTATGGTCCTTCCCAATTGGGACCCAGTTTTCCAGCGTTAAGAACTCTTGTATTCTGAAAAATTTTTCTTAGTACAAGGTTCCCTACCTGAAATCCCCTGGGTTTGACATTTTTGTTGTAGTAGGACCGTACCTGCTGATGATAGGCTGCAACCTTCACTAGCGCTTGTTCCCTCTGCTCATCCAATAGGTCCAGACTCGTTTGCAGCTCCACTGCATTTTGTTGTGGGGTCCTATCTTCTGTGCGGAGCGTTGGCATCCCAATTTGGACCGGTATGACTGCCTCTGCTCCAAACGCCAAAGAGAATGGGGTTTCCCCCGTAGGCCTTCGCTTGGTGGTCCTATACGCCCATAGAACCCCAGGTAATTCATCGGGCCACTTGCCTTTGGCGTCTTCCAACCTCTTCTTTAATGTATCTAAGATCGTTTTGTTGGACGCTTCCGCTTGGCCATTCCCTTGGGGGTATCTGGGTGTTGACATTAGGTTCTTAATTTTCAAGGATTTGCAGAAGTCTATAACCTCCGAACTTGTGAATTGAAGACCGTTATCGGACACCAAAGTTTGGGGAATCCCAAATCTGCAAACAATGCTCCTCCAAATGAACCTTTTTACGTCCTTGTCTCGAATTTTGGCGAGTGGTTCTGCCTCAATCCACTTGGTGAAATAATCAGTGGCGACCAACAAAAATTTTCTTTGAGCGGTTGCCTCCGGCAAGGGTCCGACGATATCCAGGCCCCATTGCATGAATGGCCATGGGGAGCGAAGAGGATTCAGGTCTTCCGCTGGCTGTCTTGGAATGTGAGCGAACCTTTGGCACTTATCACATCTTCGTACGAACTCTTTTGCATCCTGGTGCATCGTTGGCCAATGGTAACCCTCGCTAAGCGCTTTTTGTGCCAATGACCTGCCCCCAGAGTGGTTTCCACAACTACCCCCATGAATTTCAGCCAGAACGTACCGTACCTGATCTGGATGGAGGCAAAGGAGGTGCGGTCCTGAATACGATCGGCAGTAGAGTTTTCCATTGTGTTCTACGTATCGTGCCGCTTTTTGGTGTAGCTTTCTTGCTTCCGCGCGGTCTTGTGGCAAGGTTCCATTTCTTATGTACTCCAAGATCGGATCCATCCAATTTGGCGCTGTAGCTATGGGTGAACACAAGATTTCCTTCCTATTCACACTCGGCTCCTTTAGGAATTCAATGGGAAGGGTCCGACGAAGTTGGTAGTCAACTGAAGACCCCAAATTTGCCAATGCGTCCGCATGTGCATTCTCGCCACGAGGGACCTGTGTGAGTATGCATTCCTGAAATTTTTGGAGGAGCTCCTTTGCCTTGGCTAGGTAGAGGGCCATGGTGGGATTGGACGCCGCATATTCACCAAGGACTTGGTTCACAATTAATTGAGAGTCACAAAAGACTCTCAATCTTTGGACTTGGAGCTCGGAGGCCATCCTCAACCCAGCTAATAACGCCTCATACTCGGCCTCATTATTACTTGCGCGAAATCCTAGTATTAGGGCTTGTTCCATAATGGACCCATCTGGTGTACGTAGAACTAAGCCCGCACCCGCTCCTTTGCTATTGGAGGATCCATCTACATGGAGTTGCCAAGCGAACGGGTCCGATTGAACCGATCCGGGTTTTGGATCTATTTGGTCGCTTTCCTTGGCTTCTGACGGGGTGAATTCGGCAATGAAATCAGCTAGGACCTGAGCCTTGATTGCCGCTCTTGGTTGATATGTAATGTCGTATTGTCCCAACTCGATTGCCCACTTTGAAACTCGTGAGGACGCGTCCAGTCCATGCAAAATGGCCCTTAAAGGATATTCGGTCCGTACCAAAATCGCAAAAGCTTGGAAATAGGGCCTTAGTTTCCTGGCAGAGCTTACCAATGCTAGAATTAGCTTTTCCATCTTTGGGTACCTAGTTTCTGGGTCGAGAAGAGCCTTGGACGTGTAATACACCGGTTGTTGTGCCCCCTGCTCTTCTCTAACCAGGGCGGAGCTTACAGCCGAATTAGATACCCCCAGGTACAAGTATAGGTCCTCTCCTGCTATGGGTTTTGATAGCATTGGTACGGAACTTAGATATGTCTTTAGGTCCTGGAAGGCTATTTCGCACTCATCATTCCAGATCCTGCCCCCAGATTTCTTCAATGCTTGGAAGAAAGGTCGGCACTTATCAGTTGACTTGGAAAGGAACCTACTGAGCGCGGCGGCGCGGCCCGTCAAGCTTTGGACCTCTTTAAGAGTTCTAGGGGAACGCATGTCCATAATTGCCTTTATTTGGTCCGGATTAGCTTCGATGCCTCGTTGAGTTACTAAGTACCCCAGGAACTTTCCGGAGGCTACCCCAAATGTGCACTTGTCTGGGTTTAGCTTCATGCGATACCTCCGCAGAAGTTCGAATGCGTCCCCAAGGTGTTTTACATGGTCCCTTCTATGTAAGCTCTTTACCAACATGTCGTCCACATATACCTCCATTGTTCTTCCAATAAGGTCCTTGAATACCTTGTTCACGAGTCTTTGATATGTCGCGCCTGCATTTTTTAGGCCGAAAGGCATCACTCTATAGCAATAGGTCCCCCTTTCANTAAAAACTTGCGTGTTTATGGGATATAAATCTATCGGCTCCAATGACTACCAAAATGATTTTAGTGACTGTGGGACCATAATTAAACACTATCATGGGACCTATTGACTTACCCTCCATGTTAGGACCCATAGCCATGGAAATGAAATAGGACATGTACCCATGGCAACGGGATGGGGACCCTTATAAAAGATAGTACTACACCCAAGACATTGGACCTATCAACCACTCAACAACTGGGAGGTATCCGTACCCGCACCTCAAAAGGTCGGAGGGGTCCAAAGTTAAGGACGCACCGGACCCATAGGTCCACCTCAACCCCGAACGGGTACCATAGAACGAGGATACCTCCAGTGCATGCCCAATTCGCATGGAGGTATCCAAAACAAGAATTTCGGAGCTATGGCGCACCATACTCCTTAGACCCATCAAACACAAGGAACTTAAATCCTTTCCAAATGAGGATTCAAACACAGAAGTTCAATCCAATAAGGACTACACTTCCCGGTGATTACAAGTTTACTAGACTTACAATCCTAAGGCCATAAGGATTAGCACATTCACTATAAATACAGGCTCTCACAAGATCACAAAGGTAATTAACTCTTAAGCTCCAAGCCACTGCTTTGAGAATATAGCGATCTTGTTTACTAACTTGACCGTCGGAGAGCCTTTGGCCGACACCACACCGGTGTCACCTTACCTCCGAAGGTTTTTCATTGTTCACAGGACCTATCGTCGTCAAGGTTGCGGACCCTTGGAGATTTTGTGTTACAACAGTGACCATTATGAGCCGTATGATACAACCGATGATGTTTCTCTTGGCTATAATGGAAGCATATATCATCAGGATGATTATTATGTAGATAGCAATTCGACTAAGGAGCAATACACCCAACTTGGACCCCACGTCCAAGATTGTGGCTATTATCACTCAGATGGTTATGGTGATATAGATGGGGGGCAGAATAATGTTTTACGCCGCAATATCAATATTTACCACCAATGGATGATACTAGAAAGATTGAAGAGGAGAAAAGGCTAGCTATTGAGGAAATATGCAAAGAAATCTTGAAAGCCCTTCAAAAGGTGCGAGACGACTTGAGTATGATGAAGGAAGAAATGCAAGACCGCTTGAGTATGATGAAGGAAGAAGTGCAAAACCACTTGAGTATTTCAAAGGCTAACATTCAAGCGGCCATCATAGAAGCATAACCCATGTACTCAACTTTAAATGAAAGTGGACCCCCACCTCCCTAACATAAAGAGAAAGAAGAAATATTGGAGGGAGTGTGTGAAGAAAAGCCTTTAGTGGGCCAAGAGGAATTTATTGATATTTATGCCCAAAAAGTTTCTTCTCATTGTCCTAAAACCAATATTGAGGTGGTGCCTATTTCCAAGATAGAAGAAGAAATGGTTATCTCTACTTCAGCAAACATTGGACTACCAAATTCCAAGATTTTTCAAGGAGCCATGGATTTGACATGGTAGTTTGGAGCAAGGCCAATTTGGAAAAATCCATTTTCGGCTAAAATCACAAAATTTCATTTGGTGGTGAAATTTCACTACAACAAAAATTGGGGTTAGTGGCAGAATAAAAATGCTACAAACAATACCAATAATACTTTTTATCCGCCGCTGTTGCCTTTTAGAATTACTATCTTTAGCGACTAATTGCTTATCTGACGCTCATTCCCAATAGTGGCGTTTTTTAGCTTTATCCGCTTCTATTGGGAATTAGCATCGGATAAGCAATTAGCCGCTAAAGATAGCAACGCTAAAAGGAATCAGCGGCGGATAAAAAGTATTTGGCGGATCAATCCGACGCTAAAGAGCACTACATATAAATTTTTATTTTTTTTCGAAATGGTATTTTGAAATTGGCATAAAATATTTTAAAACCCCACTGAAACTATTTTTTTTAATTAACACATATGAATATATAATAATTAACACATAACATGAACATATATATATATATATATATGCATATTCTTTTTCATTGTAAATATAAATAAAAAATATATAATACACTTATACACATAAAAAAATACACAATCACAATTCAAGAATTCATGTTATCATGCATGAAAACAAAACCAAAGAATTATATTATTTGTAATATTAGATCAAAACATATTATATAACAAATTAACATCATGTCACAACAAATACAAAAACCCAAATAATTGTATAGACACACATAACTCCAAAATTCGTTTCCAACAAAATGCAGGGAAAAAAAAAACCATCACCTTCAACAAAAATCTGAAAAACAACACAAAAACAATCACAAATACATTATTCACATAAAAAAACCAAACAAATAATTTCAACTCAGAAAAAATAAATTGTTGGCTTCAACCCGAGCTCCCTCTCCCTTCCCGACCCCCAATCCAAAAATCTGCACAAACAAAGTTTCACAATATTAAAAAAATGATCAAGAACATAACATAAATAAAAAAAACTTAAAAATTAAGAGTTTTTACCTTGATTTAGGAAGATGTTGAAGGAGAAGATGAAGAGATCCAACAAAAAAAAAAAGTAGAAAAAATTAGAAGGGTTCGGCTGAGGAAGAAGAGAGAAAATGAAAGGATGAAGAGAGAAAGAATGATGAAGAAGAGGAAGAATGGTGAAGGAAGAATGGTCAAGGAGAGGAAGAAGGGAGAAGGGAGAAAGAGAGGAAGACGCTAGAGACGGCGCATAGAAGAGAAGGAGGAGAAGATCAGAAGGAAAGAGCGAGCGTGAGCTAATTAATGTTAGGGTTTGGGTATTAGCAGCGAATCAATCCGCCACTGTTGTATTTTTTTTAAAAAAATAATTAGCGTCGGATTGATCCGCTACTAAGTTAAATGTAAAGCGGGAAAAATCCCGCCCAACCTTAGTGTCGAATTCAATTAACCGCTAAAGGTGTAGTGGTGGTTTGAAATGCCACTAATAAGCATTAGTGGCATTTTTTATTTCCGCCACTGTTGATTTAGCCAACTGCGGCGGATTCCTTAATCCGCCACTAATCCCACATTTTGTTGTAGTGTTTGGTGGATATGCCACATTGGGGGGCAATCTCTTTCAGCTTATTTGAAGGCTGAAAAATATTATTGTCACAACAGTCACCACAAAAATCACTTTGGTTTGCTGCTTCACGACCCACCAAAACTGAAGGCTTTAACCAAAAATGCAAAGAGGCCAAGACTTAGAATCAAGCATGGTTGGCCACCCCCTGAAGCATGGTTAGACCTTTAATTCTCAGGTTTAATTACTGCAGTTTTCAGTTTTCTTTTTCCTTAAAAAAAAAAAAGAAGACGCCAAAAGAATCAAAAGGGAGGCTGTTAAAAAAAAAACTTTGGGCAAAGTGGGTGGTAAAGAGTATTTTGTTCATAAGAGTTTTTCTGCCCTTTCATTCCTTAGCCATGTGCTTGTTATTTAAAAAAAAAAAAAAAGAGGGGGTGGGCCGAGAGAAAGAGAGATCAAATTTTATATGCAGTGGGCTAGGCATAAGCCAACTTCTTGGGTTATGTTTGGTTTTATCTCTACTTTGAGATCCTGTAATGATTTTTGATAGGACCCCACTGTCTATTAACAGCTCCTCTTTAGTTTAAAAAAAAAAAAAAAAAAGGTGTTTGCTTCTTTGGGCGAAGAATTCTAGTGCTTAAAGAAAGGTGAGGGTTTAAGACAACCATGAAGAAGAGATGCACCCATGGTCATACAATTCAGCCTTGCAGTGAGTAGAAAGGAAAAAATGTGGCTCCGTCTCTCTCAAGCTTCAGCGTAAGACAAAAACTATTGGAATAACAAACTAGGACTTAGTCTACCTAGTCTTCAGCTAAGTAGTGGCGTGTGGACTGTTTTTTGTTAGCATAAGTGGTCGTTAACTTGACCACTTCTTTCTGCATATTTTTAGGAAGTAGTTTGTTTCAGACTTGTTATCTTCCTTTAAATAAAGATGTATTTTTCAAATAATTTTTCATGTGTGGAAATACGATTGTTTGGTTATGATCTTTTATATTGAGAGCACTTTCAGTTTGTTGTAAATTCAACCACTTGCCTTTCGTTTGTTATATCCAACAGTGGTATCAGAGCTATTTTGCGATCCTGCAAGTATGGCATCCAACTTGGTACAACTACAAGTTCCGCTGCTGACAAAAGAAAATTTCGGGAGATGGTGTATCCAATTCAAAGCCTTGTTCGGGTCTCAGGATTATTGGGAAATTGTTCATTTGGGGTTTACTGATCCTACTCCAGAGGAAGAGGAGACCTATACCCCAGAACAAAAGACTGCTCTCAAGGATCATCGCAAGAAGGATAAGAAAGCTCTCTTTCTTCTCTATCAAGGATTGGATGACGAAATTTTTGAGAAAGTCTCAGAAGCCACTTCTAGCAAAGAAGTATGGGACAAACTGGCCATCATCTACAAAGGAGTAGAATGAGTGAAGAAGCAACGTCTGCAGACATTGTGAGGAGATTTTGAAACTGCCCACATGAAGGAAGGAGAGAGTATATCTGATTATCACACACGCTTAATTAGTGTTGTGAATCAGATGAAATGAAATGGGGAAAAGCTTGAAGATGTAAGAGTGATCGAAAAAATGCTACGTTCTCTCACTCCAAGTTTTGAGCATGTAGTGGCAGCAATTGAAGAATCAAAGGATCTAGAGACAATGACCACTGAAGAGCTGTTGGGGTCACTACGGGTCCATGAGCTGCGGATACGCAGGCATGATGAGATTGCGGGCTATGAGCAAGCCCTTGAATCAAAGATGACACTTGACGGAGGCGGAAGGGGCAGAGGACGTAGCAGCTCCAATTTCCGAGGTCGAGGAAGAGGACGTGGGAGTCCAAGCAAGGGGCGCAGTTTTCAAACCGGAGATAGAAAATCCACAGTGCAATGTTGGAATTGCCAAGAGCATGGTCACTATGCCTCTAAGTGTCCCAGTAAGGAAGAGAAATCATCAAACTATGCTGAAGGTTCAAGCAATGTTAAAGATGAGCCATCTTTGTTATTCGTTCACAACGAACCACTTGAAGGAGGAGACATATGGTATTTGGATTCGGGAGCCGGCAACCATATGAGTGGACGAAAAGAAATTTTTGTCGAATTGAATGATCATATCTGCGGACCAGTGACTTTGGGAGATGCTTCAAAATTAGCAGTGGCTGGAAAAGGGAAGGTAGCAATTTATCAGAAAAATGGAGAAAAAACTTTCATTTCTGATGTCTATTATATTCCTAATATGAAGAGCAATATCCTAAGTCTTGGACAGCTCCTTCAAAAGGGACACATTATTCATTTGGAGAACAACCTGCTGGAATTGAGAAATGCAAAACAATATCTTATTGCCCGAGTTCGAATGACCAAGAACAGAATGTTTCCTTTGTACCTCTGTACAAAGCTTGAGAAATGCCTTGCAAGCTTCATTGAAAGTGAAGTTGGAAGATGGCACCTTCGCTTTGGGCATCTCTATTTTCATGGATTAAAGTTGCTGTCTACAACTGGGATGGTACGTGGTCTACCATGTCTAGAGGTTCCAAACCATGTCTGTGCAACTTGTGTCATCGGAAAACAAGCAAGAACGCCATTTCCTATTGGAGGTACATGGCGTGCACAAGAGGCTCTCCAACTTGTGCATACTGACATCTGCGGGCCATTGGAACCAAAGTCTCCTGGAGGTAATCGGTATTGTATAACATTTATTGACGATTTTAGCAAGAAAGTATGGGTGTATTTTTTGAAAGTGAAGTCAGCTGCCTTTGAAGTCTTCAAAACATTCAAAGCCAGAATTGAGACCGAGAGTGGTAAGAAGCTTGTGACACTCCGGTCAGATCGAGGAGGAGAGTACACTTCTCTTGCATTTCAGAATTTTTGCAAAAAGAATGGTATCCAACACCAACTTACAGCGGCATATACACCTCAGCAAAACGGAATTGCTGAACGGAAAAATCATACAATTATGTACATGACGAGAACACTGCTTAAGGAGAAGAGCCTGCCAAAGATTTTCTGGGCAGAAGCAGTAGCCTGCTCAGTGTACCTGCTAAACCGATGCCCAACCAAAAGTGTAAAGAACAAAACACCACAGGAGGCATGGAGTGGTTTCAAGCCCAGTGTGGCACATCTGAAATTTTCGGATGTGTTGCTTACGTTCAAATTCCAGCCCCAAGACGTAAGAAGCTTGATGATCGTGGTGAAAGGTGTGTATTTGTAGGCTATAGTGAGGAATCTAAAGCCTACAAGTTGTACAATCCTCAGACAAAGAAACTAATGATAAGCCGAGACGTGGTTTTTGATGAGTCAGCCACCTGGGAATGGGATAACAAAGCAGTCCAGCAAAACACATTGGCTATTGATGACAACGAACTAGCAGTTCCCACAGAAGCAGTGATGCCTTCAGCCCAGAACCCCCAATCTGCAGGTAGACAAGAGGAAGCAGTCACTACTCCTGCAACAACACCTACGGCAGCATCTCATGTTGGTGAAAGTCCTTCACGCAGTGAAACTCCTCCCCTCAGAATGAAGAAAGTGCGAGATGTGTATGAAGCATGCGGTGAAGTGATCTTGTATGATGATGAAGATGCAGAAGAGACAAACCTCTTTTGTCTTTATGCTAACCGAGAGCCCATAAACTTTAGAGAGGCAAATGAACAAGAATGCTGGAGAATCGCTATGGCAGAAGAGCTACAGGCGCTTGAGAAGAATGATACATGGTCACTAACTACACTACCACCACAGCAGAAAGCCATTGGTGTAAAGTGGGTTTTAAAGATTAAAAGAAGTGCAGATGGCACAATCAGCCGCTACAAAGCAAGGCTTGTAGCCAAGGGTTACAAGCAGAAGTATGGAATCGATTACGAAGAGGTATTTGCTCCTGTTGTTCGATTTGACACTGTAAGATTGATCATCTCATTAGCAGCAGCTCATAAATGGAGCATCTATCAATTAGACATCAAGTCTGCCTTCTTAAATGGCATACTTGAAGAGGAGTTTTATGTACAGCAACCAAAAGGATTCGTGGTACCTGGAAAAGAGAATAAAGTGTATCATTTGAAGAAAGCACTTTATGGACTTAAACAGGCACCAAGAGCGTGGAATGAGCGAATTGATAGCTATCTATTGAGTCATGGATTTATCAAAAGTCCATATGAACACTCGGTGTATACCAAACAAGGTGAAAATGATAGTTTTCTGATACTTTGCATTTATGTTGATGATCTGCTATTTACAGGAAATTGTGGAACTTTGTTTGAGCAATTTAAAAGTGATATGTTCAAGGAGTTTGAGATGACAGATAATGGCATTATGTCATATTTTTTGGGTATTCAAGTGCAGCAGGTGAAAGAAGGAATTTTCATGTCACAAAAGAAGTATATGAACGAGATCCTTGAGAAATATGGCATGAGCAACTGTGCTGCTGTCAACACCCCAGTAGTGACGAATCATAAGCTGACCAAAGAAGGCGAAGGGAATGATGTAGATCCAACTCTTTACAAGAGCTTAATAGGGAGTCTGAGATATCTCACTATGACAAGGCCTGATCTAGTCTATGGAGTAAGTTTATTGAGTCGTTACATGGAGACTCTGAAGGAATCACACTGGCAGGCAGCAAAGAGGGTGCTGCGTTATATAAAAGGGACAATGGACTTTGGCTTGTTTTATGCTTATGGAGAAAGGTTCGAATTAATTGGGTATTCTGATAGCGATTGGGGAAGAGATCCTGAAGAGAACAAGAGTACTACAGGCTATGTGTTCTTTTGTACTTCAACTGCTTTTTCATGGTCTTCAAGGAAGCAAAGCATCGTGGCACTATCTTCATGTGAAGCTGAATATGTTGCAGCAGCTTCTAGAGTATGTGAAGCAATATGGTTGAAGAATTTGTTAGCTTCTCTTAAGAATCCTCAACAAGAGTTGATTTTAATTTATGTGGATAATATGTCTGCACTAAAATTGTCTAAGAATCCAGTGCAACATGGGCGAAGCAAACATATTGACACAAGATTTCATTTTATCAGGGATCATGTTAAGAAAAGGACGGTTGAATTAGCTTACTGCCACACACTGGAGCAAGTGGTAGACATATTTACAAAACCTTTGTCTTACAAAGGTTTCTCGGTGATGAGAGGTATGCTGGGAATGAAAGAGCTACAACTTGAAAGAGAGATAAAGCAGTCCTAGTTTGAAGGAGAGAATATTGGAATAACAAACTAGGACTTAGTCTACCTAGTCTTCAGCTAAGTAATGGCGTGTGGACTGTTTTTTGTTAGCATAAGTGGTCGTTAACTTGACCACTTCTTTCTGCATATTTCTAGGAAGTAGTTTGTTTTAGACTTGTTATCTTCCTTTAAATAAAGATGTATTTTTCAAATAATTTTTCATGTGTGGAAATACGATTGTTTGGTTATGATCTTTTATATTGAGAGCACTTTCAGTTTGTTGTAAATTCAACCACTTGCCTTTCGTTTGTTATATCCAACAAAAACTGTCACGGTTGAGAGCCACTTCTTCTTACGACCCAAGTAGCTTCGACCCAACAGCCAAGAATGGAAGCCATGCTAAGACTTGTGCTCCAGCTTTGGCCTCCTCAAGCTTCAACACTCCAAGCTCCGACCAAAATTCACTCTGGCTCCGGCCGAAGCCAACTTCTCCAGCCAAGTGTTCTTGGCAAAGAGGCATTTCAAGCTAATGAAACTGTTTGACGGCAGATATTCGCTCTCCAAATTTTCAAGCCATGGTCCATTTTGTGAAAGACTTGAACTCTGCAATATATGAAGGAAAATGGGCCTATCTCTTGGCGATATTCTCACGGCCGGCAAAGCTTGCGTCGAAGTAATCAGGGCCAAGACTATGGGGGGCATCCATCTCTGTTTTAGGCGAAAGAATTCAGTCCCAGGCCGAGAAAATTCAAAATATAAGCCCTTGAATTGAATCGTGCACGACATGGTCTCCATGCTGTGGCTCACTTCAAGCTACGGCCCCCTCCTTCTTTTCGGCCAAAACTTGTTCTCTAAGGTGTATGTCATTTCTTGATTTTGGGTTTTTTTTTTTGGGGAAGGGGGGCGGGGTGTTGATAATTCTCGATTTCTTCTTATAGTGATGGCTTTATAGTCATAAAAAATCTGCTAGATTGCACCTCTCAAATGTTGCCGAGTGTCTTTGACAGCTGGATACAGCTTGTAATGCTAATTGGTTGAATTCTGAGACTTTTTTCAAAATGGCACGTGGCAGTAATTTTGCCT
The DNA here is from genome assembly GCA_003254885.1 of Purshia tridentata. Classification (NCBI taxonomy): domain Eukaryota; kingdom Viridiplantae; phylum Streptophyta; class Magnoliopsida; order Rosales; family Rosaceae; genus Purshia; species Purshia tridentata. The sequence goes on from QANT01007368.1 coordinate 23,948, forward strand.
GGATATAATAGGAAGATAGTTGGGTCGCATTGAAGAAAAGACCAAGTAGTTGGCCCATTTTTCTGAGGAGCTTGAAGGGCATGCAGAGTCAATGAGAAAGGAAGTTGCAGTGTTTTCGTGAGAAGATTGCCAAAATGAAGAATTGAAGTCACTTGGATGCCTGCTAGAAGAAGTAAAAGGAAAACAGAGAGTTCTTTAGTAGGCGTGAATTTGGAGCTTGGGGTATGTCTTTGAGAATTATTGGTTGAAAATGGCATGAGCATCTTTGTTTGTTAAGGCCGAGACATGCATTCTTTGGACTTGTGCTCATTAAAGATAAATGGAAGAAAAAGCATGCGACCAAGTGGAGAAAAAAAAAAGAGAGAAGCCATAATAAATGACTTTTGTTTTCACTTTTTCAATGACTTATTTTGATGGTGGTAGGCAAAGCTATATTTGTGTGGCAGTGGCAAGTCTGTGGGCGAGTTAATTAAGCAGTTCTCTCTCCAAAATATAGCCAGATAAATGGATTGGAAGACATGTGGCCATGAGGTGGAAGAAGGTAAACCATGTTGAATGGTTTTTGTTTTCATGGATTTATATTGGCCGGTGCATGCTTCTTTCTGTACAAGTCTTTCATACTTCGGCTAAAATGGGCCGAAGTACTCAGACTTGGGGGGCACTATTTGGATCCTCTCAAAATATTTGGAATATTAAATAGGGTGATTTATAGTCGGTTCAATTTTTTCTTTTCTCCTAGACTAATATCTTAATACTTTTTTATTTTTGACCAAGGTCCAAAAATATTATTCAAATGTTTTTAATTTAAAAAATATGTAATATTATTCTAATTTGAAAAATATGTAATATTATCCTAAAATTAATGATATGTAAATCTTAATATTATCCTGATATTATTATAATATTATTCTAATTGTATATTACTTTAATATTATAATATTATATTATATATCCTAATTAATATTATCATATTATCCTATAATTAATTATAAGATTTAACTGTACCAAACGAACGATTGACTTTGGTTTATATATACATTTTAATTGTACCAATCAATCGATCGGCTATGGTTTGTCGGCTTTTATGTTATGGTTTAGCTTCAGGATTTTGGGCTTCGCCCAAAATCCCAGAGCTAAACTCTCTATCGAACACATTCTATACCCTAGAAGGGGATGAGATGAAAAGATGGAATTTACTCTCAAAACTCAGGAAATGAAGCAGCCCGAATATATATATACCAACCCAAATA
>QANT01007369.1:0-13290 GCA_003254885.1 Purshia tridentata
TTCACTCTTGGCCCAACTGACTTCATAAAAGGTGGGCCACTACTCTTTGGAAGCTTCTAGAACACTTTCCTTAATGTTCCCCAATTCCCCTACGAAATGATTTCACTAGGGTTTTGTTTTCCTAGTCCCACTAGGATTTGGTTTTCCTAGTTCAACTAGGATTTCTCATTTCTGGCCCTGGACGTTGATGGTTTTCCTGACTCGGCTAGGATTCCTTGTTTGAGTAGGATTTCAGCTTTCCTAGTTCCATCAGGTTTTCATCCGTTTCCCTAGTTTGATCAGGAAATGTCTGAAAATAGCTCTTTTGGCTTCTTTTTCCTCATTTGCTCCAGAATACCTACAAAACACTAAAACAAAACAAAAACACACAAAATGCCAAGTTCTAGCATTCTAGGTTAAGAAGTTAGCATATGAAAGTGTGCAAAAATGCACACTTAACACACCCCCAAACTTAGGCTTTGCTAGTCCTCGAGCAAAGAAAATAAAACAAAGACTCAAACTGACTCTAAAAACGACTCTTCCCAACAAATGAATTCATGTATGCAGCTAGTATCAATTATCGCAAGCAAGGCACATATATCCGTTATTCATCGAATTCAAGTGATAGCTACAATGCATACCTTACTTCTCCATTGTCCTCTATACTATCCTTTGCATCAACCCATGTGTTAGATAATCAGTCAAGATAAGTTATATACCAGTTAAATTTAACTCCAATCCTCACTAGGCATACTCTCAGCAATAAGCACTCAGAAATTGGGTTAAATTGTGTGCTCTCAGGTATATGTGACAATAATACATGCAAGTTCACATATTAGCATTGAATAAATAAGGCACAAATAGAAAGAATGTGATCTCATGAATGAATGCCAATGAACTTGAAACGGAATCACCAGTCATATGCTTCTCTCTTATTCAATCTCCACACCAAGGATTACACCTTACCTTGGATCATAAAGGACTTTTATGGGTTGAAATGAAGGCTTAGGTTTAGGTTATGGTATTGAAACGAAAGGTAGACACAATGGCTAGTACTATGGAATTTGTAACATAATTAGGGCATACCCTTCTTATTTGCACTTCATAAATTGGATTTTGAACTTTTAGCTCTTCTTTTCACCGGCCTTTTGCTTCTTCTTTTGTTGACTTGTTCTCTTTTTTTTTTTCTTTTCTTTCTTGGCATCGGCATCGTCTTTTTGAGCACTTTTTCTTTTCTTTTGCTTCAAGTCATGCACAATCACTTATTTTTCACCCTCCAATTCTTATGTAACCAAAAACCATAGTATAAGGGTAAACGGGATAGGGGGTGTAACTCCCCCAAACTTAGGGTTAAGTACGGGTGTTTGGTGACAAAGAAAAGGATAATCGGGGTTAAAGGTGGTTAGCTAGCGGTAAAACAATGTGGTTGGCTTTTCGGCTAAAAGGTAAAGAAACATGGCCTAAGATCATCTCCTTGGCACAATGTAGTCTCTATATGCTTCAAAAAGAATAAAAGAGAAGTTCTAACAAGAATGATTCAAAATGTGTGCGTTTCAAGTGTATGACCAAATGAATGAATATGAGATCAAAACAACGACTTAAATGACAAAAATAATAAGATTAGAATGGTGTGCACTCAAGAATTGAAGTACAGGCTCAATAGCTCACATGGTCATATAAGTCTACTCTAACAAGTATAAAACATACTTCACATGCATATCACTACATACGTTCATAAAAAGGAAATATCGATCACAAGGAGCTGTAAAATACACATGCAACATCAAGTGAACAAGATGAACAGTAATAACTTGTGCAGGGCTAACAATGCAAGTCTACAGCCCTACAATCATGTCAGGTGTTGGGAAACCTTAAAAACACATGTTGCACGAGCCCTAAAGAGTTAAATCCAAATTGAAATTGAATCAACACTCCAGGAGTTGCCTTTTAATTTAGCACCCACCAGAGCAACCCTAATGCAATTAGGATTGAATCTTAGGGTTTTTGGACTCTAAAACAAACTCTTGTTTTTTTTTTTTTCAAAACTAAATTAAAGCCTTTCCCCCCAAACTTAAATGAAACATTGTCCTCAATGTTTAAAGAACTATTCCTGCAATGCTCAAATAAATAAGGGAAGTGCAATGAAAAGACAAAAACTTTCACTACAGGAACAGAAGCGTACCTTTGTGCCATGTGGTTGGTTATGTCCTCCAAAGCTTGGGTTGCCTCCCAGTAGCGCTAAGTTTTACATCTTCAGCCAGACACGATTATCCACTAAAATGTGATGTTCTCCTCCTCCAAATCCACATCCGACTCCAAATATCGCTTGAGGCGATGACCATTTACTGTGAATGTTGCCCCATGTTGGAGGTTCTTGATTTCTACGGCTCCATAAGGAAACACCCTGACCACTTCGTATGGCCCAGTCCATCATGAACACAGCTTCCCAAGGAACAGTCGTAACCGGGAATTAAAGAGCAAGACCTTCCTGCCTACAGCAAACTCTTTCGGTACCAATTTCTTGTCATGGTAGCGCTTTGTCCGTTCCTTGTACAACTTCGCATTTTCATACGCAAAGTGCCGAATCTCCTCCAATTCACCAAGTTGTAACTTCCTTTGGTTCCCAGCGCTTTGAAGGTCAAAGTTCAACCTCTTAATCGCCCAGAATGCTCTATGCTCAAGCTCAACTGGCAAGTGGCATGCTTTTCCATAAATCAAACGGTAGGGCGACATCCCAATTGGTGTCTTGTATGCCGTACGGTAAGCCCATAAAGCATCATTTAGCTTAGTAGACCAGTCCTTGCGGTTCAAATTCACAGTCCTTTCCAGAATGAACTTGATCTCACGGTTAGAGATTTCCACTTGCCCATTGGTCTGTGGATGATATGGGGTTGCCACTTTGTGGTGCACTCCATACTTCGTCATTAATTGGCTAAACAGCTTGTTGCAGAAGTGAGTGCCACCATCGCTAATTATCACTCTTGGAGTGCCAAACCGTGCGAAGATGTGATTCTTGATAAAGCTGAGGACAACCCTTGCATCGTTTGTTCTTGTGGCGATGGCTTCTACCCACTTGGATACGTAATCCACTCCTACCAGTATGTACTCATAACCAAATGAGGATGGAAATGGTCCCATGAAATCTATTCCCAATACATCAAAGATTTCCACTTCAAGTATGTAGTTCAAGGGCATCTGATTCCGTTGATTTATATTTCCCATTTTCTGGCACCTATCACAAGTCTTGTAAAAGCTTTGACAATCTCGAAAAATAGAGGGCCAGAAAAAACCTGATTGAAGAATCTTGTATGCTGTTTTGGTCGCTCCGCCATGTCCTCCGCATTCAGTTCCATGACACATTTCAATCACATGTCTCTGCTCACTTTCGGGTACACATCGACGAACGAGTTGATCAGCTCCAAACTTAAACAAATAAGGGTCATCCCACACATATTGCCTAGCATCATGCAGAAACTTCTTCCTTTGCACTCTTGTTAGCTCATCCGGCATCACGCCACTTGCTAAGTAGTTTGCTATATCAGCATACCAAGGGAGTTCTTCATCAATAATAAACAGCTGCTCGTCAGGGAATGACTGTCTCAGGGGCAGTGTATCCTCTTCAGCTTGCTCCGCATTCACTAATCTACTCAAATGGTCAGCAACCACATTCTCACATCCCTTTTTGTCTTTGATCTCTATGTCAAATTCTTGAAGGAGTAGGGTCCATCTTATCAGCCTCGGCTTGGCATCTTTCTTGTGCAATAAATACTTAAGAGCTGCATGATCTGTGTAAATAGTGATTTTGGACCCTATCAGGTAACTTCGAAATTTTTCCAAGGCAAAGATCACGGCCAACATCTCTTTCTCCGTTGTGGAATAGTTCAATTGTGCATCATTGAGAGTTCTGCTTGCATAATATATCACATACAGTGACTTGTTGACTCTCTACCCTAGCACAGCTCCAATCGCATAATCGCTTGCATCGCACATGAGTTCAAAGGGTAAATCCCAATCTGGTGGTCTGATGATTGGAGCAGTGGTGAGTAACTTTTTCAGTTTGTTAAATGCATTCAGACACTCCTCATCTATTTCAAAACTGACTTCCTTTTGCAGCAGCTTGCACAGAGGCCTTGAGATCTGGGAAAAATCCTTTATGAATCTTCTATAAAATCCTGCATGTTGATAACTCTGAAAATTGCATTCATTTTACACCTCTCCTTCTTAGTTCATTGCTTTGTTTTTGAGTTAAACTTGTGCGTTTTAATCTTCTTTTGTTTAGTTTTCAGTAATTTAATTCTAGGAGCTTAATGAATGCATTTAGAGTTATGAAGCATGGAAAACTTGTGAAATTGGTCTTGGCAGACAGTCAACTTTCCAGATTAAACTGTACCATCTCAGAAGGAATTAGGTGTTGACCCTTACATGGTTGGAAAGCTCTGGAAGTTAGCTTTCTAGAGAGTTTTACGGATCTCGATTCTGAATTTTCTAGAGGAAGATATGTTGATTTAAGCGTCAGTTGGTCAGATCAGGAAATTTGGGCGAAAATTGAAGAACCAAAAAAGGAAGTTACCAATTCGGAAATTTATGCTTCTTGGATGTGTTTTGTGATTTAGGAAAGTTAAATAAGGCCTAATAGCTGATTTAATGGAGTTCCTAGGTTGATTTTATCTCCTTATGACAGCTGGAGGTAGAATTGATTGAGGAAACCTTTTCCTACAAGCATAAGGAATCCTTAATGGGCTGGTTTTTGGTGTGAGCTTTAGGAATTGTTTCAGCAGCCCTAAAACCCTATTTGTACACTATAAAAGGAAGGGAAGAAGGCCACAAAAAGGATCCTTACACAAGCCATTAAAAGAAAACTCGTTTTTGGAGCTTAACCACACAAGAACAGCAAGCAAGGAGGCCTAGAAGAGCAGTTCCACATCAGAATTGGTTTTCCAAGGGTTCCCGTTATTCAAGCTTAAATTTCAGATGTCGTGCATGATTAATTCGCTTGTATCCATGTTCATAATGTGTAACTAAACTCCATAACTAGGGTTTCAATGTAGCCTAGCAATTGTATTTGATGTTTTAAGTTAATTATATCCAAGTTAGTTGATTCAGTTTTCTGGTTCCATAAAGTTAATTATCCAAGTTAATTGATTCAGTTTTCTCGTTCCATTCACTTACTTAATTGAATATATATGCTTGTTTTTATGCTTGATCACCATTAGAATAAGTATATCTTAGTTAGTTTACATACACATCATATGATTCTTAACTAAACTAGTGAACGGAAGGGTAATATGTGACACACATCATGTTAGAGTTACTTGGTTCCTATTTATTCTTTTTATGCTTAATAGATTTGGAATAGATAATTTAGACTACACAACATAGTTAAATTATGTTTTCTGAATACTTGATTAAAACCACATATCATGAATACGAACCCTAGAAACTGAGTTGGTGAATTTGGATATAATTAGCTTAATTCATGAAATTAGATTGTTATGGTGAAATTGAATCCCTAGTATTCCAAAGTCTGTTTACAACCTTAAAAACCTTACTTCATATTTTTATTTACTTTCTTGTCTTTTAATTTCATTCTTTTATCTAATTTTAATTAGGGTTTAGATAGGTGATAAAGAGTAATTCCTAAAACAAATCTCTGTGGGTACGACCTTGTTCTTGCATGTCTATATTACAATTGATTCGTGCACTTGCGACAAATTATACAAGAAGTAAGAATAGTATTGTTGTTTCAACAACTCATATGTTTGTCACATGTTGCTTGAAAATTCCAACTGGTACAGCTTTTGTCAAAAAGCCTATACAATCTGAAACTAAACGTATACCAGATATATATACAAAATATAAAAAAAGTATATACAATTCAATCACTTTAAATTGATAACCAAGAGAGCTCCAGTTTGTTTATTTTCAATTTAGAAATATTAAGCTGAATTGAATGAAAACTGAATTGAGAGTAGATTTATTTAGAACTTAAAAGAACTTAATAAACAAAGTACTTTTCTAAAGAAAAAACTTCTCTCCCACTAGTCCTTAGTTTCCCACAGCTCTATTGTATCACAATAAGAACCTAAGTTTGACCAAAAAATTTATCAAGTAAAGATCAACAACTTGAAAAAAGGATTCTTACTGAGTTTTACTTTCAAAATTATCTTTAAGAAGGTTGGCAACACTCAAAAATAGTAAGGCTGTTGTATTATTTACCTAAGTAAAACCAAACTATTTAAATTGTCATTAACCCTTATAGCATGGATAAAAACTATATCAATTATGCTGTCAAGACAAAACAATAATGAGTAATTTATAAGACCAAATGATGCAATGAACTTCATGATATTCATAAATTCTGTCAATCAATGACATGTGAAAGCATAAATTTGCCCCGTATGCATGTACAGAAAACAACTTTTTTTCCTTATTCCTTATCAATTAAACTTACTACATTCATTTAAAATCTTCCTCCCAAATTTAGAGAAATTTAATTGTGCCCACAAAAATGTAGAAACTTCTTTATTTGTTTAAACTGTAGTAAACTGAATACAAAAAAGAAGGGTTAATAAATTAGGAACTGTAGACAATATACAAATAAGTTAGAAAAACATAAGCAATTCACCAGTTCACTATTTCTTATGTACCAAATATATATGACTGGCAACTTAAAATAACATTAAACAAGCTTAAAAGAGGTACTAATTAAGTACCAAACAAATAGCCTTGAAAATCTTGTAGAGAACTGGAAGTACTCACAAATACATGACCACTGGACACAAAAAGTGGTATGTGACAGCTGAAATAACAAATCTCTTTCATATGAAAAACCACAATTATCCAACAAATTATATATAAATAAATAAAATTGCCAAAACCAAAATGGCCATAAACTTTTGTTTGCCAATTCACCAAAGTAGATTTTATTTGTACTAAAGAATCTGATCCAATAAAATTAATCTGATTCATTGTGTAGTTAGAAAACTTAGAACCAAAAAACAATAACAGTAATAGGTCATAAAGAAACTTAAAACAAACCTGAACTGGAAACAAAATAAAAAATTTCTTACCTGTATTAAATCTGTTAAAAACTTGATGTTTTTCTACTTATAAACAGATTCATATAAATTTAACAACTAATGATGTAAACAAAAAATCATTAGTCATATAAGTTTAATAAACGAGAACAAATTTGACTGAATATTGTTCTTGAAACTGAAACTGATGTGTTGTTATATCACACCTTTGGCAAGATTTAAAACAAGCTTAAACAAAACTTTGCACAAATGTGTACATGAATTGTATTACCAGCTAAAAGAATACAAATAAGTGAGAGTAGGTTCAATGCACATAGCTGTATGAATTTTGATTGCAGATATCAATACTCTACTGAAAATTAAAAAATAGGAATAAACTCGTTAAAAAATGACTACCAGTATATATAAAAAAATGAGAACAAGATCAATCTCCTAAGCTAAATGGCCTAATCAACTCAATTTGCAGCAAAATTAATATCAAAACCAGATTGAAAAATCATTTGATTAAGATTGGTTTTGAAAATCAGACTTTAGACCCCTATTCTGAAAAGGTCTCTATCCCTTTTACTCAATATCCTCTCAGAAGGCTAAATTGAGGCCTAACACAATTTCAATATCTTGCTACCACTTCTTGAAATTGTGACCATTAATAGGTTCAATGATAGAGAAAACCATGGATGCTGCATTCATAACTGAATAAATCAAATGATTCTAAAAACTTGATTTAAGGAACAGGGTTAGGAGGATAAAAATAAAATGCCCCAAAAACTGTAGGTTCTCTTTTGCTACATGAAACGAATTTATGTTGTTCATGTAGAAGAGACTATATGTAATGAATTATGACCCCAATCTATTATGAGAGCCCTTGTTGTGAATATAATTTCTGCAATTTGTTTATAAAAGAGAAGAAACTGACCTCATAGATAGACCGTGACATGTTAATCATGATCTTTACGTGCCAGATGGCTTTTTCTCTTTTAAGAGAGCCAACAAACACCTAAAATGCAGAATTGCAAGTTTGTGATATACTGAATACAAAATATAGTTAATCCTTGCAAATACTGAATTACCAGTGCTTACAAAATACATAGATATAAATGCAGTAAAGACTTTATTTTCTGTGTCATGACTTCAATCTATTATAAGATCACTTGTTTTTTAATGTTATTTCTGCAGTTTGTTTAGCAAAAATAGCAATCAAAAGAAAAATGGATCTCATAAATAGGCTTTAGCATGTTAATTTTGCAGCTTAAATGTTCAGATGGCTGTATCTCATTTAAAAGTGTTTTCTGTCATTATGGGAACTATGAATAAGAATTAGAATCAAATAACACTTAAATTTCATTTAAAACATGCATAAAAGAATGTATTTTCATATCTGCATTGAAAAAGTACACATATGGCCCCAAAACTGTAGGTGTTCTTGACTACATGAAACCTATTTGTTCTGTTCATGTAGTTAAGACTATATAATGTTCAAAAAACCATTATAAGGTCAATTTTTGTGGTTATCTTTTCTGCAACTTATTTAGCAGTATGTGTAACAAAAAAAATTTGTCATATAAGTAGACTTTATAACATGTGAATTCTGTGTTTAAGTGCTTATCGAAACTGTATCACAGAATTTGGATTTTGTGATCATGGAAAATTATACTGTTATTTTCATCATGGCTTGCAGTATGCAGAAGGATTTTTGATATCTGACATGATGAACTATGATAAAAAAACTAAACCACATTTAAGTATATAGAAGATTAATAATTAACCAAAATTAATATTAGCATATACTGACATACCAGTTAATTCTAAGAGAATAAGTATGAGAGTAATCTGTTCAAGATGGAGATTTGAGTTTTCAGTCGAGTTGTATGTCTATGGATTACACTCTTAAAATGTTTTGTAATTGAAAACTAATCTCACAGTCTACTATAACTCAAAAATTAAATTCTAAAGGCAATATGTGCAATTCGGCATTTATTCAAGCAAACAAGAATTAATCTTTCAATAAATGCAGCAAAAATCACATAAAACCAGAATTCATGAATTCTCAGAATAAGCTCAATTAGAATTCCCAGAATCGTAGATTTCAAGTTCAAAGTTTGCAATCAGTATGTACATTTATATATACATACAATTAAACAATTAATCCATATACAAATGGCAGCATGCTTTTGCAGATATAAACCTATTTGCACCCCTTGTATGCCTCTTAAAATCGAAAAACAAACTGAAAATTACGAATACAGAGTTTCCAGATTCTCACATACCTTATGCACAGCCCCCTGTTGGAATAAACCAGAGAAAACATAAATTTCGCAAAGCAAAAACATATACTTTGCAGATATGAGCATGTCGAATCATCCAAAAGACAAAAACCAAGTCAATTTCAAAAGTTTGAAAACGAAAAAGCCCCAAAGCCCCAAACTGAAGGTGTATGTGCGACAGAGAGAGAAAACAGGAAAAGAATTCTATGGCTCAAAGTTAGCCTATACAAATTTTAGTGTTATTCAACTAAAACTTATAAAGAGTCTAAAAAAGTATTGTGATATTCAATCAATATTTTTAAAAGGTTTATAAAAATTATGTGGTATTCAAAAAATTATTGAGTTATAAGAAATTCATTAATGATAGATTTTCATAAATTTTGAAGTGTAAACTATGTTATATCAAAGTTAATAATTCTCCAACCATTCTCTTACAGATTTTAAAGGATTTCAAATATATTTTTTATTTTTATTTTAAAAATTAATAAAATATAAAACAAAAAATTGTATTTATATTTCATTAGCATCAAAGCCCACCTCTGGTCAACATTAACTTTATATAATATTTTTATTTCATAATTCATACCCGCAGTTCAATCAAGAGTATACATATATATATAGTTATTAATGGAAAAATAAAAGAGTTATAGCTATTATTTTTCATTTGTTATTAAGCAATAAGTGAAACATATATTATTAGAATTAGAACATTAAAGGGTTTTATGATTTTTTTAAAATAATTAGAATCAAGTCTATATGGAGTCTGTAAAGATTTATATGAAAGTTTATTTGGAGTATGTGAAAATCTATATGGAGTATGTGAAAGTCGTTAAAAATCTATAAACTCTGCAAAAGTCAATAACTTTTAAAAACTCTACAAAAATCCATTAAAATCCTAATTGAATACACCTTTCTTTAGTTTGGGGTCTGAGTGGGCTTGCGTTCTTCTTTGATATAAGTATGATATATTTTGGGCCTTTTGTATGTATAGTACCTACAAGCATATTAGGATTAATACTCTTTTCCTTTTAATTATTTAAATTAAACAACAAAATTCCCTTAAGAGAGCCAATTGAACAAAATTAAAAAGATTTCAACATATGTATGAAGGCTCTGATACCAATGATTAAAACTTCATCTTGATCTTTAGTTTGTGTATGGAGACTCTAATACACATGTAAGATCTAAATACATAAATGAAACTATACACAACATAAAGACACAAGTATACCTTTATACCATTATTGTTAAATATTTAATAAAGCTTAAGGGATACTAACTTGATGAAAACATGATACCAAGGTCGAATACGTCCAGTCAAGAGGCACAGGTCTTCCAATCATCACAACACTGAATAAACCACTCACTCTATGAGGCAAAGATTATTGGCTCAAAGGATGGTTGTGTGATAAAGGACCTATGCTTTTATAGAGTCGATTGAATTAGAGATTCCGTCCATAAAAGGATCTCTGATTCAATCCTAATAGGACTCTATAAAAACAACTATTGGCCTTGCTTAGAGCAAAAGGCAACTGCATATCTAAGTTATCCTAGTTCATCGGCCAAATATGCTTTTATAGAGTCGATTGAATTAGAGATTCCATCCATAAAAGGATCTCTGATTCAATCTTAATAGGACTCTATAAAAACAACTATTGGCCTTGCTTAGAGCAAAAGGCAACTGCGTATCTAAGTTATCCTAGTTCATCGGCCAAAAAAAAAGAAAGTATCTTAGTTCAATATGGCTAATTTATCAATAAGTGAACTAACATAATTGTGTTCTATTAACCATCTTATTACTTGTAACTTAAATAATATAATATAATAATTGACGAAATCCAAATAGAAAAAATGACCAAGTCCATTTATTTCTTACAGATACTACATATGGATACATGGGTAACAAAGTGCAGCCTCATCTACTTAGTTGGTTACAACATTCTCATCTTCACCAATAAGGTCAGCAGATTGCTTGGCTTCTTGTGTGTTAGGCAAATAATCTAGATCTTCATACATCTACAACATGCAGCTAAAAAAGGTTAATAGCCAATAAATATTTAAGTCATAAATAATCAAGTAATTATAATAGCTTCGACATTATACCCTCATAATAACAAGGTTGACATTTGCTATCATGCCATGAAGATTCGTTAAGCTCCATTTCAAAAAATTTGGTGCATTGTTTCATGGTCTTCTAATTGGAGTACATAAGCTGATATTCTTCCAAGTCCAATATTATTCAATATTCATGGTTATGTAAAATTAAACACATAAATTGTCTACAGATCATAAACATCAAGAAACACAATTAACAAGATTAATTAAACAACTTAAACAAAAAGGAACGCTTACATGATGACATAATGAACAAGCCTTCTCCTCTCTCCAATCCTTATTGCAACTCAATATGGGACTGAGTATATTTGCAGATTATCATTATTTTGTGAGAGCAGAGACTTGTCCTTATATAGTGGTGCTATGATTAGAGTCCTCCCATAAAGGTGTTACTTCTATTTCTAATCAAACACTCACTAGAATAAGAACTCCTTATTCATGTTTAATTAGGACTTTAATTATCCTATTTATAGGCCCTTTATCCATGACAAAATAGAATCACAATGTGTCAAGGACCATCTGGATTAATCTAATACAACTCTTTCTTGGACTGTAAGACATGATGAGCTGTTGAATCCTAATGCAAAGTTGATTAATCCATAAGGAATTCTTACAGGTTAGAGATAAAACTTAAATAGTCAAACAGTTCATTTATTAAACGTCAAGATTAGAGTTTAATATTGACAACATACTAGTAATGCCATAATGCACCCACTAACCGACTCCGGTTTCATGTGAGAATATCTAATGAATTGGACAGAAAATCAAAAGTTGCTGTAGTCTAGTTGTAATTGTGAATTTGCTCCAGGTCTCCACAAATGCTAACAATGTTCCATCAACAGAAGGCTTGATGTGCTTGCAAAATCATCTACGGTTTAAATAAAAAAGACCCATAACCAATGCTTTTATTTGTAACTCTTTGGTCTCATTTGGTGCATAGTATTGGATATGATAGAATAAATGACAAAATCATTCTTGTTTAAAGAAAAGCATGAAGGGTGTTTTCTTACTTGAAAGAAGAAGATAGATTATCTATGAGGGAAAACTTATCCCCCCTAATCCCACCATTTTGGAGGGGGATTGGAAGGGATAAGTTTTTCTATATGATTAGTCCATCTCTTTTCCATTTTCTTCCTTAAAGTTAGAAGTTTTCTCTTTGAATACACATGATTTTGTCATTTATCCTATCCTATCCTATCCAATCTCATGCACCAAACGAGGCCCTGCTCCTTAACTTTGAAATTCGTTAACATGAATAGAGTGGGATTAAGTGGCTTCCCCTGTGAGCTAAGTTTCCTCCTTAAAGTTAGAAGTTTATCTTTCAATACACATGGTTTTGTCATTTATCCTATCCTATCCTATCCTATCCAATCTCATGCACCAAACGAGGCCCTGCTCCTTAACTTTGAAATTCGTAAACATGAATAGAGTGGGATGAAGTGACACGCCCCGACCCTCGGGCACGTGCCTAAACTGCTGAAAACTGACAACTGTTCCCTGTGGGCCCTGTTTCTGAAACATGTGAGCCATGAATATAAAATACTTTATAAAAGCACAACTGTTATTTCACAAAACAATTCACATAAAACCAAGTGTAACATCTTTTACACGAAAATAAAACTGTAAAATAAGTTTTCTGAAACTGCTGCAGGTCCCACTGCCTCCTCAGCTTGCTCACCTGCAAAACCAGACCCTGCACCCAACCACAGGTGCACCGGGTTTACACACAACCCGGTAAGCTCACTAGAGCTCGTGTGAGTGGAATCTAACTGAAAACCTCAGATTAATCATTCAGTAAAATAATCAAATCACAAATCATAATCATACTCCTTAACCTGATCACCAATCCTCTAAACCAACCCAAATCACTGTCCCAAATCTGTACTACCTCAATT